>APFE030687703.1:128150-183159 GCA_000404065.3 Pinus taeda
CACCTATAACCTTCTTTAAGCATGAAACATGGAAAACTGGGTGCACTCAGGAAGCTGCAGGAAGCTCCAATTTGTATGCCATAGTACCTATCTTTTGCAGCACCTTGTACAGACCATAATACTTTGGTGATAATTTATTATCCTTCTTAGCTTGCTTAAGGGGCATTTGTTTATATGGTTGTAGCCGTAGGAATACCCAATCACCTACATCAAAACTTCTTTCACTGTGATGTTGATCTACCTGCTATTTCATTCTATTCTGCGCCAAGGTGAGGTTATCCTCTAAGAGTTGGAGAACTTGGATGGTAGGTTTCTGTGGTTTGATTTTTTGGAATCTAAACTAGGATAATCCACAGTTTTCATTTTTGCTTGTCGACTTTTCGAGTCTATACCAAGACTCATCATCAGGACTTGATTTACAAAAGAGAGAGAACAGTATGATAAATAAAGTTATGGTTGAGATGTCACGAATGAGCCGACCAATCTAATGATTTGAATAAATAGATTTTTAATATTTTCTTATATATACTTTTTTTAAGGTTATATTTAATTTTATTTAATATTCATGGATTAATTATTATAGTTTTATATTAATTGCTTTTAAGAGAATTGTTGATTTAATAAGTTTCTTATTTTGTTTTATTAATAAATGATGATTATGTTTTAATTAAATTGAGACTTATATAGTAATTTTGTTTACATTTGTTTAATCTTTACAAATGTCGTTAATGTATTATAAAAGTTATATATATGTTTTAGGATGATTATTAATGTTTTAATTTACTTATAATTCTCTAATATATTAAATTTCTTTTTACTTTTACTTATTATATGTGAATATACTTATTATAGTTGTTTATTAATTGTTAGTTTTGTTTTTTTTTTTTTTTTTTTTTTTTTTTTTTTTTTTTTTAAATTTTATTTATAAATTATTATATGATTTGTTACGAAATATACTTAATAGAGTTTATAATTGCTAGGGTTTATTAAAATTCCTATTTATTAATTATTATTATAATATTGTACATATTGTAATTCTTATAATAGTTTTTATCAATTGAGATTTTTTCATATAATAATAATTTAGTTATTTATTTATTATTGTTATTTATTTTCTTATATAATAATTAATCATTTATTTATCACATGCAAGATTTTTGGAGTATAATACAATATTAATTAATTAATTAATTTATTGTTTATTTATTTGTTTATTTACTGTAGGAGACTCGATCTAGAGAAGGGAGGATAAGAAGAAAATGAGGGTCAATTTACTCCATGGGGGTGAGGAGAGAGGTCCAATTCCTACTAATTTCCAAGCCTCCATCTCTGTTGAGGTTGTGCAGGTGTTTTATGATTTCAAGAGCTTCCCGGACTTTTCTCTTTAAATAGTGTTTTTCATTTGCAATGACTTTTCTGTTTTCGAGGCATATATAATGGTTTGTCTTACCAGCATGCTCTGCCAGGGCTGAGGAACAGGTTCTTTCCCTACGGATATCTGCACTATGCTCTTTTAGCCTGATACTGGCTGATCTACCTGTCTCCCCGATATATTGATCCCCACAGGAGCAGTTGATAATATAAACACATTTTTGCTGGAGATGTTCAGGGTTGTCTTTGATTGATTTCATTCTTTGTCTAATAGTTGTCAAGGGTTTGAAAGAGGTTTTTATATTCTTTTTAAGAGAATTTTGGCTAGTTTGTTAGTTACACCATGTATAGAAGGAAGGTAGGCACTAGTACCTGGGGAATTGTTAGTTTTGTTTTTATTGTTTCCCAGTTTGGCCTTTTTAATAGCTTTGGAGATATCCTTATTATTGTATCCTAGATTGGAAAAAACTCTTTTTAAGTAGGTGATTTCTTCATCGGTGTGGCTTTCATCAGAAATTCTACAAGCTCTAGTGAAGAGGGTTTGAAGAACTCCCATTTTTTGGGCTAGGTGGTGGTGGGAATCTGCATGGAGATAGTTATCAGTATGCGCCTTTTTCCTGAACACCTTGTGACCTATAGAACCATCCATGTTTCTAATGAGGAGGATGTCCAGGAAAGAGATGCATTTATTCTCTTCCATTTCCATTGTAAATTTGATGTCTTTGGAAATGCTATTGAGATGGTTTAAAAAGTTTTTTAGTTCGTCTTTCCCATGTGGCCAATCCACACTTGTGTCGTCCACGAACCTGATCCAAAACTTAGGTTTTAATGGGTAGGTGTCAAGAGCCTTATTTTAAAACTTTTCCATGAAGAGATTGGCTACAATAGGAGAAAGGGGTGATCCCATTGCCACTCCTAACGTTTTCTCAAAGATCTCCCCTTGGAAGGTGAAGAAGGTGGATCTCAGACATACTTCGGCTAATCTTGCAGTTTTTGGGTCCACCACTTCTTTCACTACTTGAACTGATTCATCTAAGGGAATTTTAGTGAACAGCTGGACAACATCAAAACTGGCGATTTTATCACCTGGATCTATCTTAGCATTTTTAATAAATTCTACATATTGGCTGGAATCTTTTATGTAGGAACTGGTCTTACCCACCAGAGGAGCTAATTTGCTAGCAACATACTTTGCTAATTCGTATGTTGGTGATCCTATAGTATTGACTATAGGTCTTAAGGGGACATCGGTTTTATGAATTTTGGGGGCTCCATAAATATGGGGGGTAATTTCACTATCAGGAGTAAGGTGTTTTTTCAGCTTTTCATCTAGATTAGTTTCTTTTATGGCTTTTTTGACTAGTCTTGTAATTTTTGATATGGGGTTCTTTTCAAGTTTTTTGTAGCTACCACTGTTGTATAAGTGGTCCTTCATTTTGTTTATGTAATCTTCATGATTCATTACCACAGTGGCACCTCCCTTGTCATATTTTAGGATGACAATGTCATTGTTATTCCTAAGATCTTTTGTAAATCAAGTCCTGATGATGAGTCTTGGTATAGACTCGAAACGTCGACAAGAAAAAATGAAAACTGTGGATTATCTGAGTTGAGATTCCAAAAAAAATTGGAGAACTTGTTGCTGATGCTCGATGTGATCTTCCATTGCTTTAACCTTAGAATTTTCTATTAAATATGATGTGATGGATGGTGGATGATATCCATAAAGTGCCATAAATGGGGTCATTTTTGTTGTAGTATGGAAGGAAGTGTTATACCACCATTCAGCCAGAGGAAACCATTTGACACATTATGTCTGTTTATCAGATATAAAGCAACGAAGATATCCTTCCAAACATTTGTTTACTATCTCATTTTGCCTATCAAATTGAGGATGATAAGATTAGCTATGAGCTAACTGAGTACCAAGACAAGAAAATGATTATATCCAAAAATTTCTAGTGAAAATGGGATCTCTGTCGCTTACAATAATTGTTGGTTTCCATGTAGCTTTTGAATTGTTTCCTTAAATGCAGTAGAAACTATACTCTCTTTAAGTGGATGAGATAATGCACAAAAGTGTGCATACTTGGTAAGCCTATCAACTACCTCCATTATAACACTCTTTCCTTCGGACTTGGGTAAACTTGTGATAAAATCTATTGAAACCTCCTCCCAATGTTGGCTTGGAATCGATAAAGGTTGTAATAGTCCTAGGGTCTTAATTGTTTCAACTTTATTTTGTTGGCAAACCAAACATTCCACCACAAACTTTTGAATACCTGATTTAAGGCCATCCCAAAAAAAATCCTTCTTAACCCTATGTTAGGTTTTTAGAAATCCTAATTTCCCTCCTAAGGGAAAGGTGTGCAATTCCCTAAGAATCTTTTGTTTGAGTTGGGAATTCTTACATAGGTATAACCGATGCTTATACCATAATGAATCATTTTTACAGCTAAATGTATCAGATGTATTGGGATCTTGTTGTATCTTTTGAATGAGTGTCCCCACTTCCTCGTCATTCTTCCATTCATCCCTTACTTCGTTTATCCAATTTGGTTGGATAATAGAAATGGCACAAAGAAATGCTTCCACATCCTCATCCTTTCTTGAGAGTGCATCTGCCACAACATTTTGCTTCCCTTTTTTGTAGATGATTTCAAAGTCATCGCCCAACATCTTTGTGACCTTTTTTTGTTGCTCTTCTAAAGATAATCTTTGCTCTAAAAAGTACTTAAGACTATCATGATTTGTTTTTACCTTGAAGTGTCTTCCCATTAGGTAGGGTCACCATTTCTTAAGTGCATGTAGTATTGCGAGCATTTCCTTCTCATAAATAGCTTTGTGTAAATACTTTCCTTTGATCGGATGACTTTCGAAAGCAATGGGTATTTCTTCTTGCATTAAAACAACACCAATTCCATTTCCTGAGGCATCACATTCTACAATACAGGTTTTTGTGAAGTCCGGTGTAGCTAAGACTAGTGCTTGGCACATTGCCTCTTTAAGATGTTCAAAGGCCTTTGTTGCTTCTTGAGTCCATGAGAATGCATATTCTTCAATAATGTTGTTAGAGGCACTATTATTCTCTCATAATTCTTAACAAACTTGCGATAATACCCTGTCAACCCAAGAAATCCTCATAGATGCTTTATGGATGTGGGGATTTTCCATTCGTTAATGGTTTTAATTTTGCTAGGGTCTACCTTAACACCTTCATGAGATACAATATGGCCCATATATTCCACCTCTTGTACTCCAAAGAAACATTTGCAGATTTTTTCATATAATTGTTTCTCCTCCAATATTTTGAGCACCATGTCAACATGTTGGACATGATCCTTCCAAGACTTGTTGTACATTAGTATATCATCAAAAAATACTAACACAAATTTTCTAAGGAATGGTTTGAAAAATGGAATTTCATCAAACCTGAAAATGTTAGAAGGTGCATTAGTAAGGCCAAAAGGCATGACCAAAAATTCATAATGATCCTCATGAGTTCTAAATGTTGTTTTTGGAATGCTTTTAGTCTTCATTCTAATTTGATGATATCCTGAACGAAGATCCAACTTGGTGAAGTAAACTGATCCATGCAATTCATCCAATAATTCATCAATGGTAGGAATGGGAAATTTATGTTTAATAGTGAGCTTGTTGAGCTCCCTATAATTTGGACACATGTGCCATGATCCATCCTTCTTGTGAACCAATACTACTGGAGTAGAGAAATAACTTTTACTAGGTTGAATTATACCAGCCTCTAGCATTTCCGCAACCATATGTTCAATTTCACTCTTTTGGACATAGGGATATCTGTAAGGCCTGATGTTTGGAGGAAAAATTCCTAGAATCAAATTGATAGCATGATCATGATCAAAAATAGGTGGGAGGCCTTTGGGAGTCTCAAATACCTTGGAATGATTGTCCAAGACTTTTTGGAGATATGGAGAAATCGATGGTTTCGATGTGGGAACCTCTAGTGAACATAATTGTGCAATTATGCCTCATTGTTATTTCTTTAGAAGCTTTGTCATTCCGTTAGAGTTGATTATCTTTCCCGGTTTCCTTGCGATACCCCTTAATTCAACTTCCTTTCCTTCTGTAGAGAATTTCATGAAAAGTTCTTGAAAATTAAAAGCTATTGTACCCAATGATTGTAGCCATTAGACTCCTAGTACAACATCAGCACCACCCATTGGAATGGAAAGCATTGGGCTATTTAGTACATACTCTCCCATGGATAGCTTGATATTATGGTACTTTCTTGAGCAATTTATGGTTCCTCCACTTGCAACCATCACTTGACACTCTAGTGCTAGATATAGAAAGAAATTCAATTCCTTGGCTATCTTACAATGAACAAAATTATGGGTACTTCCCGAATCAATCAACACTATTACCTTTTTCTTCTTGATATGCCCTTCTATCTTGATAGTTTGAGGAGTGGTAATTCCAGCGAATGCATTACAAGATATGGTTGAATTCATCTCTTCTTTTTCTAGGGTTTTTTCTTGGTGTATATCCTCCTCTTTTGATCTTTCTTGTTCCTTTCTTTCCTCCTCTTCACAATTATGTAAAATAATTTATTCTCGACACATTTATGACCTTTAGTGTATTTGCTATCACAACTGTAACAAATCCCTTTTGCTCCTTTTTCTTCCAATTGTTGTGGTGTCAACCTTGTAGGTTGTGGATGGCTAGGGGCAGCAACACTTCCATCTTTATGATTGTGAGTGGTAGGCTTCCTTGTTGCCATAATTTTGCTTTCCATTTTTCTTGCCAACCTGAATGCCTTCTCCAATGAATCTAGTTCCCAAAGGCGAACCTCATGTTGGATGTTATCTTTTAAAGTCCCTATGAACACATAAATACTATGCTCCTATAGAATATCTTTTACCCTTATATTCAATTTTTGGGAAGTCCTCAATGTGCTCCATCATTGAACCCTTTTGTTTGATATTTATCAATTGGCTAAAAAACGTGTTGCCTTTTGTATCCTCATAATGTGCTATCATTTCATCTGTAAAAATAGCCCAAGTGACAATTTGTTTGTGAGAGAAAAACCATTTATAATATACAAACTGATTTGGTTCCAAATATAAAGTTGCAATGCATACCTTTTGTGTGTTTTTCACATTATGGAGATCGAAAAATTGCTCCATCTGTAGTATCCATGTTCCGAGATCCTTGCCATAAAAATTCCTCATATCGATCTTTGGAACATGGTGGTTCTTCGATCCAACGTTAGAGTCTATGAAATCATGATCAACATTTATTTTGTTATGATCATGAGTTTCCTTTACTACCCTTTCGCCATTAGTAAGCATTTATTGTAGAAACTTTGTCAAATTTGTCTTCAAATATTCCATTCTTGTTTTCAAATTTGTCTTCAAATCATCCATCTTAGCTCGTCATTCATCTTAGCTTCTACATCTTTCTTTAAACCATCCATCTTAGCTTCCACGCCTTTCTTTAAACCATCCATCTTAGCTTCCATACCATACATTTTAGCTTCTATGTATATCTTTAAACCATCCATCTTAGATTTTGTTACTTTTTGTGTGAGTGACATTTGTTGCACTTGGTCTCGTAATTTTGATATATCACATTGCATTTCTTCCTCTTCTTCATGAGTCGTGCTAGTGATTTCATGTTTCTTACTAGGTGTTTCCATTTTCTTTCTTCGGGACATCAATTACCAATAATAATGCTTCACTATGCCCTTTGAATTCCTTCAAACTAATTTTTCAAACCAAGCTTATGCAAAAATTTAAAAAAAACTGCACACCTTTTTTTTTTCACTTTGTAGGACCTTGATATTGAATCTAATTTATTTCTGTAATTTTGGATCTCCAAGGTCTAAAATTTCTTCCTGCGGTAACCCTCTGATTAATATTTCTAACTCCGCAAGTTTGATCAAGATTGGGTTCTCCAATGAAGAGTTATGCCAATTCTCCCATGATGACCTAAGTATAGACTTGTTCAATAGATTGAACTTGTACGACGTGTCGTGGGTCACTATTTCAACCTTAGGTCTTGAAAATGGTACCCAAAACACTACAATCCATCCTCTTTCCGCAACTTCTTACCAAAATTCAATCTGATGCTCAGAGAGAAAGTTATGAGGATTTTCCCAAGGTGACCTATTTGGAATGTAATTCAGGGGTCTGCAAAAACCCTAAATTTCTCAGATTATATCTCCGCAAATATAGTGAAACAGGATCGGAAATTCAAATCCAATGTTTAGACCAATTTCTTCTCAAATGGGTTTTTCTTTTAGCTTCTGATACTTTGTAGAGAAAGTGTTATAACGAACATTCCACGATGATCATTTTTAGATGAAATTCTGGAGCTTACAAAAACCCTAACTTCCTTAGATCATATCTCTGAAAATATAGCGAGACAAGATATGAAATTTGGACCCAAGGTTCAACAAGATTTTTTCTCAAATAGGTATTTTTTTTCATTTCGGAAAAGTCACAGAAAAAGAGATATAGTGAATATTCCGTGATGACCTGTTTGGAGCAGTGAAATTGTATAATCCAAAGCTCTAATACCAAATGTTATGAGACCAGCTCACAAAAGGATATAAAATATAGATCAACACCTTAAAATTTAGCCTCTTCGAGGGGGAAACCTCCTTTACATTACACAAATGATCAATTCTTGGATGATACAAATGACAAAACTTCCTTTCTATATATAGGAGTCTAAGGGGTCACAATATAAACAAGCTGACCTAACAATAATAATATAAAGGCACAAAAATAACAATAGTGGGATTCTATGGGGCACAATAATAAAAATAAGGGATACAATGACAATAGTAATGGGAGTATCACTAATATTATAGGGACCTAACAATATCCCTATATTTTAAGATTAAATAGATGTAGATGTTGTATATAAATGGTTGAATCTATTGGAAGTTATTTTTCGATCCATATTTTCTCCGATAGGGAGAAGATTACTTTTTCACTGCTTAAGGATGCCTCCTATTTCAAGGACTGGTAGGAAACTTACTATGAGAAAGGGGTCAAGGAACCTTCTCTATTTACAATTGTGCCCTCTTGGAACTCTTTCTGAGATGTTGCCAAGGAACAATATTACCCCATGGGGAGCTATGAGAATAAGTACATATAGTGGAACACACTACGACAACAAAGGGACCAAAATGTGCATGAGTTCACAAATATTTTTCATACTTTATGCAATAAGTTGTGTATCAAAGACTCTAAGTTGAATCTGTGATCATGTACCACAATTTTCTACACAAATATATTCAAGAAGATATATAGTTCCTGGACATCTCCTCGCTTGGTGCAACATATCGATATGTTGCCAAGATTGAACAAAAATTTACAGAAAAGAAGTATGACTTTGGATCTACAAATCAGAAGTAGGGAAAGAGCACCCTAAAACCGTAGAAAAAAGGACAAAGCCAAGGTGGGGCAACCCATGACAACTTATCAAACATGCAAGCAAATAATGTCACCATGAGGACGAAGAAGGACATAAGAAAGTGATGTGAGTTCCACAAGAGCCTCACTCACAACACAAATGAGTGTGGCACCAAGTAGTAGTTGAGCTAAAAGGTTTAGAGTTTGATCCATGTTCTGATTCTCAGCTAGAAGCTGACAAGGGGAATGACAAGGCAAAATAGATTATTGACGCAAAACCCAGTGTCACCATTGCCACCACCAAGGTCTAGAATATTGATCCCAAAGATCCAGAGAAGGGGGAAGATCTCTTCCACTCACAAATGTGGGTGAAGGGTTCTCCGTTGTAGTTCATTGTCGACAACAGGAGCCAAAATAACTTCATTTCAGTAAAGGTCATGAAGCGGTCAGGCCTATCGACCACATCACACCTGCATCGATACACCATTGGGTGGATTCACCAAGGACGTTATCTCTGTGTCACCCAACAGTGTTGCCTTCCCTACAACATCAAGCCCTTCATGGATGAGGTATTGTGTGATGTTGATCCTCTTGAATTTTGTGATGTGTTATTAGGTCAACCATACTTTTGGAAGCATAATGTTTTGTAAGAGTCCAGACCCTACAATGTTATTATTATTTTAGGCAATAAGTTATACATGATACCATAGGTAAGCCTGCTTCTTGCCATCTCTTTGATCTCTGCTAAGAAATGCAGTAAGACCATCTCCTAGACTAGGAAATTTGTTTTCTTTCTTATTGACTCTCAAAATAAGGGGAATATAATGGCCACATCCATTCCCCCCCAGGTAGGGTTCCCCCACGCAAAAAAATCAAGTGGATAATGTTGTGGAAGAATATAGGGACATACTATCCTCACCCACAACGGTACCTTTGCACTATCAGGTCAAGCATTTGATCAATTTTATTCCCAAAGCAGCTCTACCCAATGGGCCCCACTGCTCCATTTTGGAAAACAAAGAAATCAAGTGGAAAATCTAGGAGTTGCTACAAAAAGGGGCAATCTGACCAAGTTCCTCCCCTTGTGGTAGCCCGATTCTACTTGTAGAAAAGAAATATGGAACCTGAAGACTCTGCATTGATTATCGGGCACTAAAAAAAATCACACTCAAGAAAAGGTATCCAATCCCACAGATTGGTTACCTTCTTAACTATCTCAAGATGCCCAAGCATTTCAACAAGATTAACTTGAAGTATGGCTATCACTAGGTGCCAATAGAACCCATAGATGCATGGAAGACTACCTTCAAATCCAAGGAGGGCCTTTTTGAGTGGTTTGTGATGCCTTTCGGGTTGACAAATGGCCTTGCAAATTTTATGAGGTTGATGGATTATATCTTGTAGCCCTTCACCAACTTGTTCATAGTTGTATGTTTAGATGTCATTCTCATCTTCAATAAGAGTTTGGAAGAGAACCTACAACACATTTCTCAGGTCCTTCAAACCCTGCGACAACAAAAACTATGTGCCAACTTGGAGAAATTCACATTTGGCATTGGTCAGGTCCAATATCTTAGCTACATCATTGATGAGAAAGGCATGCATGTGGATCTGGCTTAGATCCAAGTTATTTGGGATAGGTCAACCCCGAACACTCTAACAAAGCTTCATAGCCTTTTGGGCCTTGCCAATTTTTATTGGAGTTTAATGTTGGTATTCTCTCATAGAACTTAGTCTCTGAGTCAATTTACCAGGGGCAAAAAAAAATAAAAATAAAAATTGGTTTGATACATAACAAAAGGCATTCGTTGAGCTAAAGTACCACCTTTGCTCTCCACCTGTACTCACATTACCATACCTGCAACAACCATTTGAAGTTGAGACAAATGCCTCTGACTATGCTATTGGTGTAGTTCTCACCCAACAAGCGCATCTGATGGCCTATCACAGTGAGACACATTGCGATACAATTCAGAGATATCCCACATATGATAAAGAGATGTATTCCATCGTGCAAGCATGCCAACAATGGAAACATTACATTCTAGGGAAGGATATAATCATCCACATAGATTGTTGGCCTCTTTAGTTTATCCAAACATAAGGAAAGTTGTAGAACAATCGACATCAGAAGTGGCCTACATATATTCAATGATTCCACTTGAGCATTAAAAATAGGAAGGGCGACACCAATCATGTTGCAGATTGCGTCAGTTGGCCCCTAGTTGTAGCACTAACTATTATTCTTAACTCTTGTGACCATAAGACCTTCAGATGGTTGTAATTGTGCAAAAATGATCCAGAATTCACCACTACATACTAGATGCTAGTGGATGGCAAGAAAGTTCCATATTTCCACCTCCAGGATGTATTATTTTTCTACTTGGCCCACCTTTGTGTTCCTTCAAGTGAGTATGCCAAGCTGATTTTGGAGGCACACTGCAATTGGGTGGAAGGACACTTTGGTGTGGAGAAAACTATGGCCAGACTACATAAGTATATTTATTGAACAAAACTATGACAGGATGTTGGAAAATATATGAGATCCCACACTGTCTGTGCCACCACCAAGCCAACCATCAAGAAGTAATGCCTGTACACTTCTCTACCTAAGCCTGACCAACCCTAGGAATCCATATCCATGGACTATCTGTTGGGCCTCCCTTCTTCCAAGCATGGTAATGACCATGTATGCTAGGATGGCTTTAGTGGTGGCTTGTAGGAAGAATATCAAAATAGAGGACACTTCCAAACTCTTCTTTGAATGGGTATGGGTTTATTTTAGAATCCTACAGAACATTATATCAGATTGGGATATCATGTTCCTGAGCACATTCTAGTTGAGCCTCTGGACATCATTGGACACTAAGCTCACCAAGTCGACTGCATTCCATCCCTAGACTGATGGCCAAATAGAAGTCATCAATATGATGATAATGCACATACTACACATGTACAACTCCAAGCATCGACTATCCTTGGATGAGAGCCTTATGTGTAGCATAGTTATAACAAATCTCTCCATAGATTGATTGGTTGCAGTCATTTTTATGTGGGTCTAGGTTTTCAACTATTGTATTTGATTAATGTTTCCATGCTGCATGTGACTACACAAACATAATCCAAACATGTTAGTCCAAGGTCGATAAATAAAATTGGTTTATTAAACACATCCAACACATCCCTCGGCAGGTGCATGCCATCTTAGATAATTCCAATGAAAAGTACAAGGATAGGCATGATCGACATTAGGTTCCACACAAGTTTTAGGTGGGTGAAAAATTTTGGTTGCATCTGTAGAAAGAATGCCTCACTGAAGCCCATCGGAAGCTCGGACCACTCTGATATGGGTCTTACACCAACACCAAGGTTGTGGGAGATAATTTTGTTGAGCTCAAAATTCCTTCATTCCTTGACCTTCACCCACTTTTCAATGTGGACTACCATTTTCAATAATTTCCACCATTACTAGACACATCAGACGTCGCAAAAAAACTCATACCAACAGAGCTAAACCTAGACTGCATGGAACATGACACAACTGATTGGATCATTGGCACCCAACTTAAGAACACTCACCAATAGAAGATCCAACTGTATCAAGTTGTCAAAGTTGTCCAACTCCTGCAACAAGGCAAGTTTCTCACCAACAAAAGTTTCCCCATATCATGGAGGCACTCAATGAAATGGTGTCCATTTCTTCCTAAGGGGGAGGACACCCACCTATTTCACTTGGACCCACACCATTGTTTCTTTCAGTTTCCTTAATTGTAGGACAATTTACTTTTTTTTGGCATTTTTTTCAGCCTCTGAACTTCCAAAGCCATTTTGAGGTCCTAAACGATGGTTTTTTGGAAAACGAGCAAACCCATAAATTGTGATAGGGGTTTGTAGTCGAATTTGTATTCTCATAATATAATTATATATATATTTTATAATATTATATTATATAATAATAATAAAATAGTTATATATATATATATATATATATAGTATACTATAATATATATCTACTGAGATATCATACACATCAAATGGAGAGCATATGAAAATTTTATGACCCTGGGAAGTTGATGTACTAATTTACCCCAATGAGGCCCACGAACTTTTGGTGCTTCATCTCCTAGGGTTAGGTCATTCGATGCTTAGGGTTCCATTATTTCTCAATAATAAATAGGCCTTCGAGCCTCAATGTGACATGGTTCAGAAGGCATGTATCCACCACAACTCTTCTAAGAGATAAGCTACCATCGATTGAGCTAGTTATTTCCATTCTGTATGTAAACAATTTTCATTACTTTGTTATTATTGAATTGAAGCTTTGTTTTCATCGTATCTTTGTGTTTATGTGTATATCTATATTTCATTTTGTTCCTTCGTAAAATCCGAATAATTTTTTTATATAAGTCACCTAATTTTTTTTAGATCCTCTCATGGTAGGAAAATATCCTATATCATTAGTGAAAGATTGAGTTAGAATGAGTTTGCTTCCCTTCTTCAATTTCACAACATTTTTATCTTGTTTTTCATTTGAAACCAACATATAAGTTTCTTATTTTATCTTATGCATGTTACGTTGATTTTATAAGCCATAATTTTTTTTCAAACTTTCTAGTCTATAATGCTTTACATCATGTTGCACGTTGTGTTATTTCAATGTCAAGGCTTCATAAGTTCTTTTATGCTTTCATGTAACGGTGTCCTTATGGATTGGAGGAACATAGGTACATTGTTAAAAATATTTTTTGAAAAATAGTGTCATAATTGAGAGAGGGGGAAGAGAGGATGTTGATTGATTTACATGGTTATAATGGTGCCAAATAGACCACATATTGTGCTCAACATTTATTTTTTGTCTTTACATGTGGAAAAAATGGTTTCCTTTTCCAAGGCCACATCAATCCTCCAATTGCGCACCAATGATGAATTTATCATATGCAGTTATGGAAAAATGTAAAACATAGTGGGATCAGTCCTATTTGTTAATATTTCTCCAACTAAGATACATAGTAAGAATTTTCATATGATTGCACTATGGAAATCGCATGAGAAATTTCTTGCCATGGGAACATGTGTATTATTGACTAACAGAGACATCCTAAATTAAGAAAGATAATTTGAAGACTCATAGTATTGTACTTACGACGATGAATTCATGGGGATCTACTATGAATAAGGTGGACGTGTACTTCCTAAATTATAAGTCATTCATAACAGGCATAATGATAATATAGCAAGTGGATCAAGTTATTAGGAATGGGAAAAACAATGTCATTACAAAGGATTCTATTTTTGCATAAATAAATGAAAGTGTTTTGGGTTTCTATTAACCTTGTTTACCACGTGAACATTACTTTTTATAATAAGAATTCATTAAAATAATTTTAATATTAGACTTGTCTACCAAGTTAATATTATCGCTTTTTTATATGAATTCATGAAATACTTAATTCTAGGGGTCATAATTCGTACATTGATGTTATTGCTCAAGGGATTTTATTTGTAAGACCAACATTATCATGCATAAGGAATTCATGAATTGCTTATTTCTAGGAGACTTATTGAACATGTTGAAATTATTTATATATGTAATATTGTATTTATGAAATGGTTTGTAAATTATTATGGATATTCCATTGGAATAATTTATCACATTAAATTTGATAATAATAACTAAAATATCTATTATGAATGTTAATTTTTATTTTAGATATTAGATTTTTTAATAGATATTTTTCTACTTAAATGAATAAAATAGTTGACATGTAAGACATAGAGAAAAAAAAGAAATAAACACACACGTCCAAAATAGGCATAAGCTTTTCCTTGAGCAACCATTATGGGAGTAAACACAGCTAAAAGCTAAGGCTACTCTACTCTCTTTTCTTTAGTATGGAAATATGCAAGTAGAAAGGAAAAAATATGCTCAATAAAGTTATCTGAGACTTGTGGCTTGTAAATCTCCTACAATATGTTAACCCATTATATTCTTCTCTTTTAATTCCCACTTTGAGTTGCACTCGTCAACTATGGAACAAAATACAATAGCATGAATGGAATTCCTACTCCTCCTAGTGGTAGGGTATTTAACGTAACTTGATAGGCATCTATTGGTAACATTTGAATTCTCAACTAGTGATAAGGTTCTTATACCTTCTAAAGAATTAATGAAATCCAACACATAGTTATCCCCATATTTATGAATAATGGGATTGACATAAAATTCACTCATACCATGGTGGTCAGCTAGGTAGGTCAACTTGAAGGAGGCATAAATTTCTCATACGAGCTCCATTTGAGTAAAATATCGTGCCACTGGAAAGGTATTGTTTGGTCAATTTAGTGATGTCTAAATTGCAACTTTTAAATGTCAACCCGGGGCTCGTAAGCTGATGAAGTGAGGTGTACTGTATGTACTTAGGCAACTATTTCTTAAGCTATTGTCGTTTTTAACTTTTTAAGTTTGTTTTCAAGTATATATCTCCTACTGTGATGTGATGGAAATGAAATAGAGCGAGTGAAGTGTGTGAGATTGTGATGAGCTTTTTATAACTTAAAAGTATTCTATAAGAAAGCTTGAACAACAACTGAAATGAAATCAATTATTAAAGGAAAATAAAGGCATCAAATAAAAGACTAATGACATTGGCCCAGTATCTCTACTGCTGCAAGAAAATGAAGATGAAATCTATGTCAAATAAAACTAAGCAATGTGAAACTAAAGTAAATCTACATAAAAGAAAGACTAGTCACAAATACTTTAACTTCTTCTTAACCTCTTGTCTTTTAACTAAATATATCATGTGAGAGACAATTGAAAATAAGCCAAGCAATTGTGAGTTCTTGAACAACTAAACCAAGCTGTGCTAAGTGATATTTTGGTCCTCAATGAAGATATTCAATTATGAAGAAGGAACCATCAATAGATAAACAACTTGATGTCTAAAAGCAGAAAGCAACTATGCAAATTAACTAAATGATAGTAAGGAAATAAAGGCTGCAAAATAAGGAAGATCAGCAACATAGACAAGATGATCACAAGTGTCACTAGTTGTGAAAAAGAAAAGAAAGAAACTGTCCCGGGCACGCCTAAGAAACCTGCATAACACACTGATCAGTCATGGAAAAGTGCAGAAATATAAACAAGCAGAATTCGAAATGTATGTACAGCTAACAAAACACAGCAATCAAAGACATTATATACATAAAATTAAAGAAAGAAATGTAGGAAATTAAAAGGTACTGTACAAGCCTTTAGTAAACAGGGGCCCTCTGCCTACTCCAGCCGGTTCAAAGATCAATTACACGCTTAAATGGAAAACAGTCTTCTCATGTATTATGCATGAAATAGAAAATACAGTGGGAGTTCAAAATTACATTACATATCAGCAGCTAACAACTAACTATCCAGCGTTCAAAGACGCTTTATTTATAACTGAGGAAAGCGAACTAACTTAACAGAAACTAAGCAATTCGAGTAGCTGTGCAAAAACACGTAGTCTTGCTGCGTCCTCGGATTTAGGCAACGGTCGTTGTGGGCATTCAATCCGCTGTTGGATTTATGTTTCCCACTATCTTCATGACTGAGGACGATGCCACCTGTTCTTCACATGCTCTAAAACAGAACACGCAGAGCCGTGCCACCACCAATGACCTCTGTTGACCGTAGTTGCCTTCTCGTTGACCACGGGTTTTGATGACTGGTTTGGGTGATCTGGAGGGACAAACACCATGTCCTTGGTTCCACGAACTTGCCCATGTGGCTCTTCTTCCCGGAGGACACCTGGAACATATCATTTAATAAACAGCTGCGGAATCCAGGGTTGGCTGCCGGAAACTGGGATCAGCTGCGGAAACCCTGTGTGAGCTGCGGAAACGCAGCACTTTGAACCAAAATTCTAAACCAAACACAGTCATTAGCATAATTAGCAAACCATGTAAAAAGTCCTAAAATACAATGATTTGAGCAATTTGATGGAGGGAATGAGTGGCAAAAGAAGGAAATGAATAGGAAAAGGAGGCTGAGAGGATGTATAAAGAAGTGTAGGTTTGAGGCTCAACAGGAAGCCAACAAGACATCCCAATAGGAGATAAGTGTTGATTTTCATTTAATGGAGGAAATTGAAAAAATTCCAAGAACATGTAAAGGGGCTCAATCTTGAGCGAGACACTTGCAAAAGATTATATGCATAATTTAAACCTAAAGAATACATTCCCACTGAAACTTTTCAAAAATAAGTTCATGAAGAAAAAGAAAGAATTTTTGAATTATGTAGTAGTCAAGTAGAGACAATTTGTATTTTGCAAGAGAAAAAAAAGTAGCTACGCAAAGAACTTGCAACAGCTAAACAAAATTATGATGAAGAACTACAAGAAGAAGAAGAAGAATAAATTCAAGAATTGAAAACTATAATTATCAGGTTGGGTGAGTTAAACTCTAAATTGATACTGTGTCAACCTTTTCCACCAGTATTTACTTTGTATTTGAAAGAACAGTGGATTTGATTTCAAATTGAACAACTCATTTCAGACCTACTTGTGGAAATTAGACCTTATGGGAGAAATTTATATTCACCTTATTTTTCTAGTTTTTGAGAGGAGAAATATGGTGTGAATTCTATTTACATAATTATTTGATTCTTGTAAATTGAACTTGGAATCCAAATCATTACATCTGAGACATCAATTTAATAACTTTCCAAACTTACGCAAAGAATGATTTGAAGAGATCTCATGAACTTGATATATACAAGACATAAGAACTTACCGCACCTTTAATGGTAACATCATAACTGGATTCCATTAAGGATATTCTTAATGAACATGTCAGAAAAACACTTGATATGAAAATTAGAAGAGTTATGTAGAGGCTATAAAATGAGATAATCGCAGATTTTACACACTTTGGGAACACCTATGAGATGAAAACCTTGACTACATGTCAACAAAGATGGGATGAATCAGATGATGGGTTGAAAGCAAAGGAACTCCATTCACTTCTAAATATTCATGCAAGTTATAGAAGAAAGTTGTATGTGCAATTATTAAAAATTAAAGGATTGCAACAAATTGGGTCAAAATTCAGTTATCCCTTAATATTGTATCTTATTCCATATGACAGAGGGAATCCAACAGTTAATAAAGAAAAATAAAGAAGAAAACGGGATTCAATTGATATATGGGTAGGATTTTATCCAAAGGAAACCAATACTCAATTAATTCCATATAAATTCCAGGTTTTCTGTGAAGAACAACACACTCAAGTTATTTATTTTGGTTCTGACTTTGATTAGTTGCACCGAGGATGTGCAAAGGATTAAGTTGAGAGGTAATGATTAGGGATGGAATTGTCACTCTTAATCACTCTTGCTACCATCATTTTATCATCATTTTCCTTACAAAAATCACTTGTTTTGTCCATTTTCATCCATTCCTACCTTATTATTCATCGCAATTAAAGTGATTGGATTTAATGGTAATGAACAAGTCTTGTTTAAAAGCAGTTAATAATTTTGCATGCTCTGGTGAATGTTGGTTGATTATGAATTTGCAAGTATCAAATGAGACAATATTTGTATAGTTTCACTTGTAAGGAAGACTAAAGGAATTCCATCACCAAATCATGAAGTTGAATAAGTCTTTAAGATGAAACTCACACTTGAGCATCTTTCTACAACACTAAGATCTGTACAATCTTTACAACCATGCTATGGAATTTCTCTGTAGCCGAAGACATTTCTAAAGAAGGAAGCCATTGTTTTTTAAACTTATGTTAGCAACAATGTGGTTCAACCAACTTTAGGCCATTTAGCCCACAAGTCTTGAAATCAGGAAAAAGTAGGGTTGTTATGGGGAAGCAATTAAATCAATTTTATTTTTGGATAAATTTTGGGACACATAAATACTATAACTAAAATTGGTTGCCTCTATTGTTGGCAAGAACCACTCGAAAATAGTAAGTGATTGTGTCAGTTTTGTATAAAAACTTTGAAAACCAAACTTAGAAGGTTTGATTTTTTTAGTTAATTTGTATTTTTATCTTTTCTTAGTAGAAATCACCTTTTTGACTTCCTGAAAATGTACAACATGTAAACCACCACCAGATTGTGTGCAACATGTAAAACACCACTAGACTGTAGAGCAAGGGTCGCTCTGCAATCATGGTGGCTATATTTTCTTACCAATGTATATTTTCACAATTTTTGTCTGTCAATTTCTATTACTATTCATATGTTTACTGCATATGTTCTCTAGTGCCCATATTCTCTTCAATTTATATTTTAGATATATTTCATCTATTGCTATAGCATAAAATTTAATTTTGTAATTTTATTTCTATTCCATAGCATATTTCTTTCAACGTAATACTTTTTTTTTCTAATCTATTTCAGATAGTCATATTTCTTTCTATTTAAATTTATTTATAAAAAGGATTAATTTGTTTAGCTAATTAGTTTTCTATTGCATTTATTTTCTTGATATTAATTATTTCCCTAGCTTATTTTTCTATATTTAAATTTAAATTCTATAATTTTATTTCTATTCCATAACATTTTTCTTTCAACAAAATACTTTGTTTTCTACTAATTCATTTCAGATAGCCATAGTTTATTTTTGTAGCAACATTTGTAAATTAAATTTATTTCAATAAAATAGATTAATTTAATTAGTTGATTAATTTTCTTTTGCATTTATTTTCTTGATGTTAATTATTTCCCTAGCATTGTTGTAGATTAATTTTGTTTTGTTTCATAGTTATGTTTTTAATTGGAACTAATTCAATTTTTTAGTTACAATGATTTATCACAACTTTCTCTAGAATTAATTGTAATTATTGTAAATAAGTTGTAATTAGTTTTCTCACTTCTCAAGCTAGGAATTACATAAAACCCAAAAAGCATATATTTTGTTAGGGATTTTGTAAAGTTTATGACCCCATATTGATATTAAAGTAAGGAATTTACGAGAATATTGTAGAATCCTGTCAATAGTTCCCGACAACAGCAACAAAAATGACAGGTTCTTCAATTACCTTCCAATTAATTAGCAGATAAATGAGAAAACGTGCATTTAATTATCAATCAAGTGTTCGTATGGAATTTATGAACTATCATCCATTGTAGATGCTAATACAAATTTGTCAATTTTCAATGATGTTGTGGTATCTAAATGAGCATTTCAGTATTAATGTTCTTTTAGAAGTCACTAGGGAAAATAAACCACACTTACATGAAATTAAAGGTCACACTTACAGAATTGAACTAACACACTTCTACCTAATGGGATTAGGAAACTCAACGTTATATCCCACAAATAGGTAGAGTAGTTAATCTAGTTTGCAAGAAATGAAATGACCCACTTCTACCTAGTGGGCTTAGGAAACTTAATGTTGTAACCCCCAACATAGGTAGAACAATCAACACGAGAAATAATAAATCACGCATACATTAAAGTGGTTACTTGTTCAAGGTTTTTGGTGCTCTTGATCCCCAAAACAAAGATGCACATGAAATGGTAGAATTCTAATAAGTGACAATATACAAAATTCAATCCAACAAGATATATGAAAGACAAAAATGTAAATTTGGAAAACAATATTCATAAAAACTGTAAATTACTTATCAAATTTATGGGTTACATTAGAATAAAGAAAGAGTAATTTATTGGATTAGCGAGTAGCAAAAATATAAAGAAACAAAGTATTACTAAATTAATAGAAATATAAATGAAACTAGAAACTAATCTATATGGTTACAGGAAGTACTTGACTTAATAAGGTGCCCTACCTCCTTACATAATGCACTATTTATAAAAGCAATAAAATGTCTAAGTTAGCAACATTTCATATGCACAAAGTATAGTAAAAATGGAACATAACCATAAACATTGTATTGGAAAAATTCAGAATGTAAATCACAATTAATTTATCCTCTCCTGGATTAAGTAGAGTAGGGTGTTTTTATATATAGTGCTATAGTCTTAATTTAGTTAAGAGATTGAGGGTTAACCATGAGAATATTTAGATTCTTAGGTTGTTCTTTCTTGGTTACAACAATTTCACCAATAATTTTAAAAGACCAGAAAAATGTTGACTTATTCAGTTGTTGTGATAGCTGGAAACTAGGTCAATCTTATGTCGTGTTCATCCTTTCCTTGTTGGGAAACCAACTACCTCTTGTCACTTTTTTCATTGGGTGATTAAATGGTAAACCCACATTTTTTTTATGATAGTTGTGTGGCTGGAGTTTGATTGGTTGTGTATTGTACTAATTGTCCCTAAGTTGCAACAATTATCCTCAATGGTCAACTACCAGAGTGTTGTAGCATTAGACTTGGCTATGTTGCAGCACTGAACTATGTTATGTTGTAATGAATATAGTTGCATCTCTAACACATAGGTCATGTTTCAACAACAGGAGGAGCAACACCTGCACCTAGGTCATGTTGTAGCAATGAGGTACCAAAGGTGTTGTAGTGACTAGAGTTGTAGTACTTGCATCTTGGTTGTGTTGCAACAATTAGCTACCAAGGGTATTACAACAATATAGGGGTGTTGTTGCAACTTCAAAGTATTGCAACAACACAAAAAGGTGTTGTAGCAACAAGCCTTTACTATTTCTTCAAGAATATCTACCTAAACCTACTTGAAGTGATTCTCATGGATTCTCATAGGTTAGAAAGAAAAAAGGAAAATTCTTTTCTAAATGCATAAGAATGAACATTAAAGTGACATAATAGGAAGATAATAGTACTTTGATAAAAAAAAAAATGCATTGTGTGTGCAAAATATGTGATGGGGTGATATGAAATTAGAAAAAGATACTAAAAAAGGTGTTGGATGGGTACTAAAAAGATGTCAATTTGGGTGTCCATCAACGATCATTTCATATGTCACAAGATAAATTGAGATACTAAATACAAATTAAAAGGATTACAATACAAAAGCCACAAAGTGAAATTTTAGAACTAATTTAACTAAAAATGAAATGACACGAAGCAAATGAAACTGTTAGAAACAAAACTAAATTGATTGAAAATGAAAAGACATGAACAAAATGAACTTGTGGTAATAATTTACATGAAATTTCTCTAGCAAACTATGAGCTACTGTAGAAATAAAACATAAAATCAAAGAGGGTTCCTTGTATAGCCTTGAGTTGGTGCTACTCAAGGTCTCTATAGGAACCCTTAGGAAAGGCACTGTGTGCTGAAGATAAGAAAACACAACTCCCTCATTTAGAAATTATTTCAAAATAGTAGAATGTTCCTTAATTAGTTGAATGTACTAGATTTTATGAAATTAATTATGCTAAAATAATTACTACCACATAATTCATCCTAGCTCATATTTATACTAAAAAGTATAAATCAACCCTCTAATTAATCCTTGATTGAAGGGCACTTGTCTTTAGAATCCTTAGAATTAAGAATCCTTATTTTAAGGACCAAATTTCCCTCAGTTAAAATTCCTTCAATTATAAGGTTGAGTTAGGATCTTGTTGGTTGAGTGACCGATTTAATTGAATACTTAGCTCCTTTGGAGGTTGCGGAGTGGGTATGTTCCCCTTTATCTCATGTGCAGGTTGATGGATATCACCCTTAGGATTCAATCTACTTGAGAAAATTACTAGCACAACCTAAAGAATGCATGAGTTATCCAAATCATAATTTAAACCAAATAACATCACATAACTCAAAATTCAATAATTCATAATGGTCCATGCACATATCCTGAGATGTTCATATTTAACATATTCTTTTTATAAGTATAATATGTTTTATTCCAAAACAATAGTCATATCATCAAGGATTCATTTTATTGACCAATAGCTTACCGTGATAATTCATAAAGGGGTTTTTAAAATGGTGAAAATGGAGTCATCACATTGTAGGTATTGGGGACAGGGGATGTGGGGTATGTGGGAATTTATAGATACCAAGGACTATAAAAACGGGTATCTCATAAAACTATATGATATCTAGTAAAACTAATTTTATTTATTTATTTATTGGAAAGGTGTATTAGGAAGTGGGCTCAGGAAAAGGATTTTGTGAGGTATTTATCAATTCCCAGTGAAGTTAGAGTTATTTTTTAATATTCCATGAATGCATGTGCTATGGTTCACGAAGTGGAGACCCCATGGGTCATATCAAATACAAGATGGGACTTAAAATTATATCATTTGGTGGCCCATCAAATGCAAAATAAAAGATGTGAGGCCCAAAACATAAGGAAATGACTCATCTTCAAGTAATGTATTATCCCATCTTGAAAACCTACTTAGTCAACAACTTAACCTAGCATAATGTTTACATTGAGTTCAAGGAAAGTCAAACTGAGAATAGATCTCAGGTATAGAGTAACCCAAAATAGGAAAATTATGTATTCTCCATAAAATATCACATATCAAGTGCTTATAGAGAAAGTAACCTGCTCTCCAAGCTATCTCTCGATTGAAGTATATTATTCAAGTTGTCACACTTTCTTGAAACTAATATTCAATTAAGGTGCACTAATTCAATATATCATGAAATTCACAAGTATAATCACAGGGAAACTATTACCTCTAGAAAGTGCATCAATATTTTGACCATATTTTTAAAGCTCTTAAAATTACTTAACATATGATTGCTACCTTGTTCACAATAGATGATACTTAAAAATATGACCAAATCTAGAAGTCCTCAAACCCTAATTTTGACACAATTTTTCATAGTCTTGAATCATCACCAAATTTGAGCCACGTGTTATCTTCAATAATGGGTATAAAAAATATAATTGTTTTGGAATTCACACAAACTCTAATTTTGGACAAACTTGACTGTGATTATACAAAAAATTGACCTCCTTCAAATTCTAACAAAATTGAATCCTAAGCAAATCTCCAAAAAGTGTATCAAAATATGTGATTATATTTCATGAAATATGAATATTATTTTACCATTTTGGTGTCTATACATGCCCATGCTTGCACCACATGCCACAAGAAATATGAAAGCATGGAGAAATTACTGAAATGTTGAAGCTTGTTAGGTTGGTACTAGTACTTGTGTAATTTTCTATCTAAATATAGTTAAATTGAAGATCAATTGCAATAAAAACTATACAAGCTTCTACTGGTGGTCACTTGAATATAAATGACCATGTGTTTTATGTAATTATAACATTGTGACAATAAGTATGTTCACCCCTTGAGACATTGCCAAGGTAAGGAGTATCAACCAAGTAGTGTGATTTTTATTCCTAATTTTATATTGAGTTTCAAGCACTAGGGAAACATAATGGTGATTTATAGATAACCAAGACATGTTTGAATATATTATTGATAGTTCTGGTTTACATTAGTTGAGCTTCTTGGGCATATTTAAAGGTTGATGATACCTTCTTGTTTTTCAAATTTCCATCCTTTCTAATTATAATATACCCCTCCCCTTCAATATTTTCTTTACTATATTAAGAAAAAGTATTCATGCTATTGCACAAAGTGTGTAGGTGGGGATGGAAAACTAGCCAACCACACACACCACTTGGTTTTGGGGTAAATTTGAGAAACCCCAGGGTGAGGAAAGAGAGGATAAAAAAGACTAAGGGATCCAATAAGTTAATTATGGTTTCAGATCTTGATTTTACTAACCTGTGGCTATAAATTATTAGGGTATTTAACTCAAGTTTAATATCCTTTTTTACCAGCACATCATTAAATGAAAGTAAACTAATAATTTAGGGTTAGTTTATTGAAGGTTCCTTTAGTGAGTTAGAAACTGTGAAACCAAAAAATATACAAAGGTATGGAATGAACTAACCCATAATTCATTATTTTGGGTTTTGAAGCTACTTTGTTTGAAGACGATATTTGTGATAGGTCTCCAAGAGTGATCTACACCATGGATGATCCTACACTCAAAACTCAACCTTATTGCAAAATATGACATGTACATCATCTTAAATACAAAGATACATGTGCCTAATTAACACTATATATATTATCATAAAAGATAAATCATAATTAGTCATGAGAATAGAGACCCTATTACCCTCAAGGGGGATGCTACCTTAGCTTCCCTTGTTGTTATGAAAGCTCCCTTGAGGTTTTAGGGTTGAATCAACTAATAAACAACAAGTTATGCTAATTAAAATACCTTAGGATGAAGAAAAAAACCTTCTAGTTACAAAAGGTTTTGTTCTCTAGATCGTACGGTGGTCATTCTAGTAGTTGCATGATGTGAGGGATTTTCTCTGCAAGCTCATTTCAAATGCAGGTGCAAAACATGTAGCTTTTTTTTCAAGTAAGTTGTGCATTGTACTTAGATAATTTATACAATATACATTGCAACCCTATATAATTTGGATACATAGTTCAAAAACTAGATAATATGAAAGTGCTAAAACATTTACACAATATACGTTAGTGTCGTGTCGCTGTTAGGATTGAATTGTTTTCATAGTTTGAAATTATAATTTTTTTTTCTTATTTCTATATATTTGATCTAATTCATATCCTTGGAACAAGGTAGATGAAAACCAGTAGAATATATACAGTTAAAGACAATGATAATTTTTCCAAGAGACATGTTTCTATTCTATTTATTTTCATTTGGTTATTACATTATATAACTCTCTATTTTTTTGGCTATATTTATTATGTACTTTAACTAAAAAAAAAAAAAAATCAATTTTAAGGAAACATGTAAATCTTAGATATTTGGATCAAGGAGAACAACTACAACCAACAAGGTATTTTGAATATGTCTATAAAGCATTTCTCCATTTGTACATTTGTTAATTTTTCAATTTAATATATGTAAAAGGCAACTTCAAAACTAAAATATATTTAGTATTTTACCTATATGCAATATCAACTATAATGTTCTTTCAAGTAGTGATTCAAAGTGCAGTATTTGTGAACATGAAAAAATATCAAATTTTGAACTAATCAATGATGTGACAATATACATGGACAAAGAAGTAGAGATGGTAATGAGCATAATTAAACAAGTAGATATTGAAGGAGACACAGTGAATGGTGTAGAAAATAGACAAGAAACATAGAAAAAAGGTATTTTTTCGAGGTTTAGCTAACTGTAAAACTGATTTTTTTTTAATTAATTTTAATTCAATGCTCATGAATAGGAAAAACAAGATTGATCCTATGCCATTATTGATTGGAGATATGAGTGACAATATAACAGGAAGCATTTTCCATGGCATTGTGTTAGTTACATATCAAAAAATTTTGGACAAAGCCACTCCATGCAAATTTGACAAATAAGAAGGTGGAAATGACAATAACATTGCTTGTGCCAACACTATTTATAAAACAACATAAGGGAAAACTTATTGCAAATGTTGGTGTTTCTATTACAAATTTCGAAATAATTCCAAAGCACAAATATGATAGTGGTGATTATGAGAAAACTATTGCACTAAATAGATTTAGCATTGTAGAAAAAAATTGCCCTATTTCTAGAGAGTACCGATTTTTCCCAAATATCATGATTACAAATTTGTCACATAGTCAAGATATGTTTCCAATTGGTACAATTGTCTGTGATTCAACAATACAAATAAGGATGCAATGTGTAATAGAAATCAAAGACAAGAATACAAATGAGAACGGGAAAATATTAATCTTAATTTTATTTGAATGTTTCAATAATAGTAAGTTATCATTTGTCTCTTATTCAGTTTACATGTATTTCTTTACAAATATTACATATGTAACAGGTTCAAGTACACAAAAAACTTTGTTCAAAATATATTTCAATCCAAAGACAATTGCAATAAAATGCTTTTTTCTGATCATCTTGCTAAAGAATATAGTTAAAAAATAAGAAAACAAAAATTGAACTTCACAATACACAGCCATATGTTCATTGAAAACAGAAAAGAAAGTGGAAAGTATGAGAGAAATGTTTTCTTTTTCAGTGAGTGGAATATGCATGGTAAACTGATCCAGGTGGATATTGGTGGCCACCCGCCTATTCCACTTACACCTCCAGTCAGTTTCATCAATTTCCTTGATTATAGCAACATTTACTATTTTTAGCAGTTTTTCAGGTCCTGAACTTCTGAAGTTGTTTTGACCCCCTAAACGACATTTTTTTTAGGTCCGCAACAAGCTCATAAACATAAGTAGGGGCCTACCACAAATCCTATAGTAAAAGGATATATTTTTCCAGCGAGGTATCAAATGTGCCAAATAGAGATCATATGACCAAGTTACGACCCCAGGAAGTTGGCTGCCCAACTAATCCCAATGGGGCCCACAAACTCTTGGCGTTACATCTCCTAGGGTTAGAGTTTTGGTTGTTTAGGGTTTCCCTTTGTTGCTCAATAATAAAAAAAGTCCCTTGAGTCTCATTGTAATATAGTTCAGAGGCATGTAGCCACCACATCTCTTCTCAGAGATAAGTTACTATTGCCCAAGCTAGCTTATTTTCCATTTTTCTTGGAAGCATCTTTCAGTTCTTTAATATTAATGAAATAAAGATTTATTTTTGTTTCATGTCTATGTTTATGTTTATATCTTTATTTTGTTGCGTTCCTGCATAAGTTTGGATCATATATATATATATATATATAATATATATATATAATATATATAATATATATATATATATATATTATATATATATATATATATATATATATAATATATATATATATAAATATATATATATATCTAGAGAGAGAGAGAGAGAGAAGAGAGAGAGAGAGTCATTTGATTTCAAGTTTCTAAGTCTCGTTTTCTATATCAATTTTGTAGCACTTGCAAGGAATATTGATGGTGACTAGTGCATATATGAATCCCTTTGAGACTGTCTGTGCAAAATGCAAAGTCCAATTACAACTACTAGAAATATTGATGAAATTATGGTTTACTGTATGATTTGCAAGGAAAATCATCACTTTGTTTATTTCAATCAATTAAATTGTATCATACTTGTAGACGACAAGGCTACAACATACTGTGTTCTAAGAGGCGTGGAAATGGTGAAAGTATTACCAGATCTTTGAAAAGTTTCCTATTAAAAATATTGTGCAAAAAAATCAGTTGTTATTGATTTGTTGTCTAGTTTGGAGATCCATGGCACATTTACAATAAACCATCAAAATTTTAATATCTATATACAATGACGATTGTTTCTGTTTACATTGTCAAGGAATATAATGATGGTACGGTTCTCTTCACTTGCATTGTCAAGCAATCTATTGTTGGTATTTTGGAGATAATATTATTGTTAAGTGTCAAAATCAAAAAGAGTTCTGCAAAAAGTGTGGATATCTCTCTTACCAGTAACTAGTAAGACTGAATTCCCATTGACTATTAGCGAGGGTTGGGGGGGCATCCAAATTTCCACTCTTCCACATATCTGCACTTCTAATATTAACATCATCTTCTACTTTCTCGTTCAAAAATTTGAGCATTGCCCAAGAGTTTTTTCAGTTTGTTTAATAGTTGGTATTTGATTTCAACTTATGTGTTGAAATGTGGCAATAAGAATATTCCAATTTTAATTTGTCCTTGAATTAAAATTGAGAATTAAAATCTGAATTTAGTCTCACCAATTGTTTGAAAACTAATTAATTAATTCATCTTGAGTTAATTAGTTGGAGAAAAAAATCAAACATGAAGTCTTTGTGAAGTCATGCAACAGTTATCGCTTGGATTGAGGAAGTTATCCCTTAATTAAGGAGATAAGGATAGGTTGTATTTGATTTCTAATTAGTTAGCTTAGTTAAGTGAGTTAAATCCAGTTAAATTAGTTCCAAACAGTTTGAGGAACTAATTGTGAGTTCAGTCAGTTAATGCATGCATGCATGAAACTAGTGTACTTCAGATAACTAAATATTCTCTCATAAATAACTCATGCATGTCAGTTCAAACAAAGACCTAGTTGAGATTAAAGGCAGGGATATTGTACTATCAGTTGCAAGAATTTTCCTATAAGAAAATATCTTGCATGCAGAAGGAATTTATTCCTTGAGATTGCGCAGTTTTACAATGTGTTGGAGTAGTGTGTGAGATTAGTGTCACACAAGGTTACAACAGGAACACCCAGGGAAAAACAGCGCAAGGAAATAGGAGGCTTGGAGGGTAGAGGGAAAGGCATATGAGTTGTCTAGTCTATCTATGAGTAAGGAGAGGGATTGTACTGAGAGCTGGATAGTTGTGAGAGCTAAAGCTTTGTGTAATCTTGAGATATTTCCACTTGTATGATAATACAGATAGTGGGGTCTTTAGCTGAGGCTTTCCCTAGAGTATTCTTCTGTGTTTCACGTGTATTGATTCTTCTTCTCTATTATATGTGTTCTATTTGATCTTGCTCAAATTGAGTCAGCTTCTGCAAGTTTGATTGTAGAAGTAGATTAAGTATTGTGCTTTAGCCTATTGCATAATCAGATTAATCTACAGTGAGAATTTCTACATGGTATCAGAGAAAAGGTGATTGGAGTTGTGAACAGTATACTGAGGAGGGAAATTCGAAGTTTTACGTTCTTGATTGCAGGTACAAAATCGAATTCTTATCACATCTCAAAGTTCACCAATGGCGTTCAATGGCTTGAAACTTGAGTATGCACTAGATGGCAGCTCGAATTACATAGCATGGAAGGATCACGTGGAAGCAGTATTATAAGACAATGGTTTGAATGATTTCATTGATCAAGAAATCCCCAAGCCAGTTGCAGCTAATGCACAAGAATTGGTTGAATGGAAGAAGTGTGTGCCGAAGGCGAGGAGGATTCTTCTGGAGGGAGTTCAAGACCATATTGTCTCGAGTCTCCATGGGAAGGAGACTTTGTTTTCAATGTGGAAGACATTGAAGGACCTATATTAGAACAGTAGCGACCAGTGGAAACGGCGCTCAAGGATAAGCTTCATAAAATCAAGTCTGAAAAGGGCGAAACTATTTCTACATATTTGAAAAGCTCACCACCTATATAGATGAGCTTGGTAGTGTGGGAATAATGACAGCCGCTGATGATATGGTGAGTCTTGCTCTCCTCGGTCTTCCTAAGAGCTGGCATAGCTACCAGGACTCAGTGAATGGAAGAGAGAAACTTTCGGATTGGGAACGACTGTGGTTGGATCTTATGCAGGAGGAGATCAGGAGGAGCATCAGAGATGGTTCTTCATCCAAGCATGATGATGAAGAAAATCTAGCCTTAACAAGTAAGGCAAGGAAAGGGAAAAGGAAGGCTTCCCATTCCAAATCGATTTCTTCTCATAGTGGGAAGAAGATTGACAAATCTAAAGTGAGATGATTTAATTGTCATGAGGTGGGCTATTATGAAACTAATTGCCTATTGAAGAAATCCAAGAAGGGATCCTCCAATGGATTAGAAGGTGAGGCACTGGCCTCTCAGTTCGAATTGGATTTTACCCTCTTCGCATGTATGGTTTCATCGATGGTGGGTTGTGTTTGGCATCTGGACAATGGAGCTTCATTCCACATGACCGAAGATAAGATTTTATTTAGTACCTTGGAGGAGAAAGACCTCAAGATGCACATAGAGATGGGCGATGATGGAAAGTACCATATTTTAGGTGAAGGTACAATTGTTTTTCAGAGGGAGCATGGAGTTCCTCTCACCCTGACTAATGTAAAGTATGTGCCTGGACTGAAGAAGAACTTGGTATCGGTCACGATGTTGGAAGACAAAGGCTATGATGTAGTCTTCATTAAAGGAAAGGTGTTCTTGAGACACATAGCCACGAGTCAAACCAAGAGGATTGGGATTCGAGTAAAGAATCTCTACAAGCTGGAGGTAGATGATTGTGTTGCATTGAGTTCGCAAGCAGAATTGGTACAAATCCAAGACATTGGTGAGTTATGGCATATGCGGTTGGGCCACTTGCATCATGGGGCCTTGAATATAATGCAGTCGATTTCTACCATACTTCCCAAAGGTAAACTTGAGCAAGTTGACACATGCAAAGGTTGTACCTTGGGAAAGTACGCCAAGTCTTCCTTTCATGATCGAGACAGTCGAGCTGAAGCAATCATGGAGTGAGCTCATACTAATGTGTGTGGACCATTATCAATAACCTCCACTGTGAAACAAAGGTATTATGTGATTTTCGTTGATGATTTTTCTCGTAAATGCTAGATATATTTCATGTAGAAGAAGGATCAAACCTTCTCAAAGTTTTGTGAGTTCAAAGCTTTGGTTGAGAAAGAATCAGGGAAGAAGATCAAGGCCATGAAAAGTGACAATGGTGGAGATTATGTCTCTCAAGAGTTTAAGGACTTATGTGTAGTGGAAGGAATTAAACAGGAGTTGACGGCACCTCATAACCGAGAGTAGAATAGGGTGGCCAAGAGGAATAATAGAATGATTTTGGGGATAGCTCAGGCGATGCTGCATGACCAAGGCCTACCACTTCATTTGTGGGCTGAGGCATGCAACATAGCGATCTATTTGTAGAATAGAAACCCACATCGCATACTTGGGATGAAGACACCAGAGGAAGCTTTCGCTGGGAAGAGACTAGATGTGGGTCACTTCAAAATCTTTGGCTCATCAATATATTGCCATGTGACCAAGGATGCCCAAAAGAAGCTTGAGCCAACAGCTGAGTTGGGGATACTTGTGGGGTACACTGATACACCCCACAACTATAGGGTGTACTTTCCTACCAATCGGAGGATAGTGGTTTGCAAAGATCTCAAGTTTGATGAGAAGAAGGCCATGCGAGTTTCCCTTGAGAGGGAGCTCCAACTACAGGCTGTGGAGGAAATTTTGGTTCCTAAGGAGGAGGAGCCTTAGACTGATGCGAAGCAGGTGCATGCAGTGGTTCCAGGAGTGGAGGCATCCACTCAAGCAGAGTCTTCCAGAGAGGGATGGAAGTGAACAAGAGAAGATGACAGGTTGTTTTAAGACGCAAGAGAGAATGTGGGAGAACCATCTTCTCAACGCAGACAGAGGAGGTCACCTGAGCGGTACACTGGATACATGGCCCTTGTTGGGGAATGTGTTGACACCGAGCCATCTTCCTTCAAGGAAGTAGTGCAGAGCTAATTTGGGTTGATGCTATGGTGGAGGAGTATGACTGCATAGTTCAGAACAGTGTTTGGGATGTGGTTCCAAGATTGGAGAACAACTCAGTTGTGAGTTCCCATTGGCTTTACAAGGTAAAGCAAGCTGCTGATGGTAGTGTGGAGAAACATAAGGTAAGATTTATTGCCCATGGGTTCTCACAGGTAAAGGGGATCGACTATGATGAGACTTTTGCTCCTGTAGCAAGGTACTCATCTATCAGATCGATGTTGGCAATATTAGCACAGATGGGTTGGAAGATCCATCAGATGGATGTGAAGACTGCATTCCTCAATGGCAAGATTGAGGAAGAGGTGTACATAGAGCAGCCGGAAGGTTTTGAGACCTTCGATCATGAGTCACATGTGTGCGGACTCAAGAGAGCTTTGTACAGGCTTAAGCGAGCACCTCGTGCTTGGTACACCAGGATCGACAACTACTTCACCAGGTTGGGCTTCACAAAGAGTGAAGCGGATGCGAACCTGTACCACACCATGGTAGAAGGTAAGAAATTGATTATTTTTCTTTATGTTGATGATCTCATATTGACAGGTGATGATCAGTTGATCATGTCTTGCAAGGAGGACCTTGCAAGAGAATTCAAGATGAAAGACATGGGTCTCATGCACTACTTCCTTGACATGGAAGTGTGGCAAAAGGATGGGGAGTTGTTTGTGTCTCAAGGCAAGTATGCCAATGAGATACGCAGGAGATTCCACATGGAGAAGTGCAAGCCCATGTAGACTCCTCTAGCAGGTGACTGGAGGAAGGAGGATGCTACTTCAGGAGAAGTAGCACAAGCTACTGTGTATCAACAGCTTGTGGGTTCACTGATGTACGTAGTGAAAACACGACCAAATTTGTGCTATGCGGTGAACTAGCTGAGTCAAGCTATGGTTCAGCCTACCAAGTTGTTTTGGAAGGACGCTAAGCATGTTTTGAGATACCTCAGAGGCACATCTCAGTATGGATTATGGTACAGACGGATAGAGGAAGTGAAGCTACAGGGCTTCAAAGATGCAGATTGGGTAGGGATTCCATTATATTGGAAGAGGACATCAAGAGGAATTTTCAACCTTGGGTCAGCTGCAATTTCTTGGTACGGTAGGAAACAGAGGTTAGTTGCACTCAGCTCAACAAAGGTTGAATACATGGTTGCAAGTCAGGCAGCATGTGAGGCCATTTGGATGTAGAAAATTCTAGTTGGTTTGTTTAATCAGAGGATGGATCCAACTATGATCTATTGTGACAACCAGAGTTGTATCAAACTCTCTGAGAATCTAGTATTTCATGACAGGTCCAAGCACATCAACATTCGGTATCATCGTCTCAGAGACTGTGTGGAAAAGAGGAACATGTTGTTGCAGTATGTTTCGACCGATGAGAAAAATGCTGACATTTTGACTAAGGTATTATCAAAGTGTAAATTTGAGTTCCATAGAGACAGGATCAGGGTGGCAAATAATCCCTTTCTTGTTGAGAGGGAGTTTTGAAATGTGGCAACAAGAATATTCCAATTTTAATTTGTCCTTGAATTAAAATTCGAATTTAGTCTCACCAGCTGTTTGAAAAATAATTAATTAATTCATCTTGAGTTAATTAGTTGGAGAAATTCAAACATGATGTCTTTGTGAAGTCATGCAATAGTTACCCTTGGATTGAGGAAGTTATCCCTTAATTAAGGAGATACGGATAAGTTGTATTTGAGTTGTAATTAATTATCTCAATTAACTAAGTTAAGTCCAGTTAAATTAGTTCCAAACAGTTTGAGGAACTAATTATGAGTTCAGTCAGTGAATGCATGCATGCGTGAAAGTAGTGTACTCCAGATAACTGAATATTCTGTCATAAATAACTCATGCATGTCAGTTCAGACAAAGACCTAGTTGAGATTAAAGGCAGGGATAGTGTACTATCAGTTGGAGCAATGTGTGAGATCAATGTCACACAAGGTTACAACAGGAACACCTAGGGAAAAACAACGCAAGGAAATAGGAGGCTTGGAGGGCAGAGGGAAAAGCATATGAGTTGTCTAGTCTGTCTATGAGCATGGAGAGGGATTGTACTGAGAGCTGGATAGCCGTGAGAGCTAAAACTTTGTGTAATCCTGAGATATTTCCACTTGTATGATAATACATATAGCATTGTTTTTAGCTGAGGCTTTCCCCAGAGTATTCTTCTGTGTTTCATGTGTATTGATTCTTCTTCTCTATTATATGTGTTATGTTTGATCTTGCTCAAATTGATTCAGCTTCCGCAAGTTTGATTGTAGAAGTAGATTAAGTATTGTGCTTTAGTCTATTGCATAATTAGATTAATCCACAGTGAGAATTTCTACATTATGGTTATGTAATTTGTAGCTATTAACATTGGACAAAAGCATATTTCAATGATTTTCATTGTTTAAGTTCTATGTTTTGCACTATGTTATTTACTAAGATTATTCACTATGTTTTTGTTGGTTCATTGTGTTATGTCATGTCTAATTTTTTGCAATGTGATTTCTTACACTGTTTTCTTGATTTATCAAATCTGCAAACTCTACAATTAGTCGAACAATATTAGAAAACATATTTCCTTTGCACATATGTTTTCTTAGCATGTAACTTTTGTAGAAATTTTGAATAATTTAACACATATTCAACAGAGATTATCCTGATCATGTACTATTGCGGAAAACATACACAATACATAAGCTCCTCTATGTTGATCATCAAAATAGCAGCATCAATAACAATAAAACATCAAGAGCATTCACACATTAACACAGTATGTATCCCGGGGAAAGCATCTCGCTAAAAACCCCAACTATCAGTATATTAATGATTGAGTCATGTAACATTACACAGCATAATACTTCTCACAAGTATCTCCACCTCTGTTACAAACAATACAGCTCAGATCTGAATCAATCACTGGCTCAAATCTCCTTCGATGCTTGCCTGCCTCTTCTGCTCAATACCTGCATGAGAATTGATGATAATTCCAAGGCAACCACGTATTTACTTGGCTAAATCACGTGAGCACAAGCTACAATGTGGGAAAATACGTGGGCAAACTCATTGGCATACTCAATCCCTTGATTGTGCAAGATCTGATGCACAACTATAGTCACAACTGATAGCAATCTGATTCTCTAACACCTGTCCCTGTTGAACTGAACATGCATGACATGCAACTGAGTTAACTGATGTATTCATTAGTTGTATTATGAGTTAATAACTTGTGAATTAATTAATAACTAATTCACCCAACTCATCTCTAGTCTATTTGCCAGTTAGACTAAATACAACCAGTTTAACAAAGCTAAACTGAACACAACTCCATCAACTGCACCTCCAGTCCACTAAACTCAACTCACTTGAGTTCTAACTGAAGTCCTGCATGCAAATATTAGTCATCCCATAGGTAACCACGTATTTCCTTCTGGGATCTGCATGTACCACATCCGTAGCTCATCCTGAAGTGCTCCAAGAGAATAAGACAAAGTTTATAGTCTAAATATTATTATGAGCTAATAATATTTGACTGTTCTATATTTAGACTGAGCAGTCACTCCGCTGTGGTGTCACTCCGCTGTGGTCTAAAAATAGAAGTCCATCTATTTTTCCCAACTTGATCAATCATCCATAAACAGCAACCTGCAATCCATAGACATGATCCATATGTCTAAAAATAGACATAGTCTAAAAATAGACTTGCGCCAAAAATAGCCTGCGGGCCCACTTAGTGAAGGCGACTCTTTTCACTAAGCTCCATCATCTTGTTGCAATCTCAACAACTTTTTCTAAAGGATACAACAAGATCCATCTGTTTGCAATTGTACAATTTGATTACATTAGAAAACAAAATCAAAGACTTTCAAGAATAACATTTACATTACTCTGATAATCCAATTTGGCATAATTTACAAAAAAATTGTTCCATGAACATGATCACAATATAGGTGATGCAATGTTATTAGACTATTCTACCATATGTTTCAAAAAAGTATTTATTTTATTGTGCAAAGAAAATTACAATATATATCCTTTAGCATATATTGAATTTCAAAATTGGTTGAGCAAGTAGTAAAATTTATTAATCAAACATAGTTCCTAGAAGTTGACGCTTGTACTGATTGTGCTACAAGAATGGAGGTCTGATTGCTCCATTCATGTTTTGCAAGAGCTCTTCTAATAACATTCAAGTGAGAGAAAACTATGTGAGGGGTCTCTATATTTGAAAATTTAAAAGTGTCTGAAATTTCCAAGGAAAAATCAAAGCTACCAATGTTACATTGTTATTTCATTTTCAATTTTCCAAATTTTAAAAACAAATATGTGTAAATAAAGTATACAATCTCCTGAGGCTACAATAAATAATGAATAAAATGTTTAAACAAGGAATAATAAAATAATCTCTACGCTTCATGCTTGACAAGTTAACAAAGATTCTTTATCATTTTGAGACCCTTGCATGGCCTATGTAACTGCTAAAGTTGATACATTGTGCAGAGGTATGGAGGAATATTTATTCTCCCACCCACCCAGTCGTATCTTCCTCTGCACACTATAGAATGTATGAACATTATGCAAATTTGTTCACTCGCCCACCTTCACCTGCCCCCCCCCCTTGAGCATTGACGAAGACTTTTTTCAATTTGTTGGATGGTTGGAATGTAATTTCATCTTGTGGTTATGTGATCTATAACTATTAACATTGTAGAAAAACACATTTTAATGAATTTCTTTCTTTAAGTTTTATGTCTTTTACTATGCTATTTAATAACATGATTTGTTATGCTTTGATTGTAATGTGTAATTAGTTCATTCTATTATGTTGTGTCTTGTTTTTGCAATGTGATTTCTTACATTGTTTTATTGATTTATTAAATTTTCAAATCCTATAATTAGTCAAACAATATTATTGCAATTGTACAATTTGATTAGATTAGAAAACGAAAAAAACACTTTCCTCATCACATTTACATTACTATGATGATCTAATTTGGCATAATTTACAAAATTTATGTTCCATGAACATGATAAGAGTATAGGTGATGCAATGTTATTAAACTATTGTATTATTCATTTCAAAAAAGTATTTGTTTTAATGTGCCAAAAAATTATAATATAGCCTTTAGCACATACCTAAACTCCAAAATTAGTTGAGCAAGTAGCAAAAATTGGAAACAATTTCTTTATTAATAAACCATAGTTCCTAGAAGTTGACACTTCTATTGATTATGTTGCAAGAATGAAGGTCTGATTACTCCATTCATGTTTTGCAAGAGGTCTTCTAATAATGTTCTTACAACATCCAAATCATCTTCCAATCACCCCAACGTTTTCTGAAGTTCTAGTATGGTATTCATTAGCATTAAAATATCTTGGCTAAGCATTAAGATATCCTGGCTGACAACATATACCTCTTCATGTATGATTTTGCCATTGCTTCTTTCAATCATTTGCCTTATCGTTGTTATTGCAATAGTAACAACTAAATTGTGGTATTCTAAGTGGAAGAGTGTTCCTACCCTCTCCCTCCTCCCCCCTCTCCTTCAAGAACGATGATACCAAACAAGACTTAGAAAATAAAAAAAAAAATAGAAAAAAGATAAAGCAAGTCCTGATAATACTTACTACTTTCAGAAGAAATGAAGCAAGTCACTTCCCTATAACTTTTAGAAGCGATCAATTCAGTCCTGTTGAAGCCCCGAAAATCGGGTCGACAACAAGGGGGATCACCGCCCGGTCCAGACCTTGGTTGACAGCTCCTTATCCGTTTGGTATAGCGGGTCCAACTGGGGATAATGGGACCAGTTTCCCAATCTAAGGGTGTGTGTGTGTATTGTGTAGGATCAGACGTTGCAGATCTACAAGTTCCTATCTAAACTACTTTAATCTAACTCTATGCTATTATAATCTAATGAAAACGGCACATCTAATCTATGCTAACCTGGGATGTAATTCTTCTATTATGCGATCTAAAGAGATTTCATATAATAACTGGTAATAAAGATCATTCAGCGATTATAAGAATGGGAATCAATTAAGATGAACCACTTTGCATAAGAAGTTAGGCAAAACAATTGTGAGCAGCATATCGCATAATAAGTTATTCACACATTAAACATAAATAAATGGCTCCACCGTACAAAAGTGCCAAATGGTAACACAAACATTCATGTAATAACATGTAAGCAACTAAAAACTGTATATTGCTTTAAGAATATAAGCAGAAATGGTCAAGAGATAAAAGTACCATTTATGACTGGTCCTACTCATCAGCTTCAAGAAACAATGATTTATCTCTCCTTGTTCTAATATCTACTAAGAGTACAAAAGTGCAACATTAGTAGCAGATATCAAATGCAAACATTAATAAACCTTGATCCTTTCATTCATCAAAACCTCCTCTGAGGTGCAGAAGTGCATGTTCTGAGGATAAGTTTTTGACAAATTCCTGAACCCTTCTCTAAATGCATGAGAAGGGTTTAAATACTGCTAACTAAAATAACTTAATTACATAAATCTAGGATATGGTTTAAACGACCGCCCTTTATCTAAGAAAACTTATTTCTAAAAAAAATTGAATCTAATTCCTAACTATTTTTGCTTTTGCTCCTTAATGTTGCAAGCATTCAACATTGACCTGGGAAGAGTCGGTTGGTTGCTTTCTGCTTTTACTATCTTGATTTCCAGACTTGCGAATGACTAAGCAAGTTAGGAACCTTGCTTACTGAACAATTTTCTTTACCAGGTATAAGCTTCAGGATTTTTTGTAAACATGCTGCTTTTGTGAGCTTTTGACCCTGAGTGTTGAGTCGGCTACTGATGTCAGCATCTGTTTTAGAAATACTCTGGAATCTGAGGTTGCATTGCATGCGGTATCTGTTTATGAGGGCATCTCTTCTCTGTCTCCGAGCGTTGGCGCTTTCCCTTTTTCCTTAGATGTTTCCTGTTTTTCATACTTGCAGTTCATGCAAAGGAAAAGAGTAATGACAATAAATATTGATGCGAAAGCTCTGAGCTCTATGAATGTATAAAATAATGTTACCCATTGTGAACTGACTCTCTTGACAAACACAAAATTGTCCTCCATTAACACTTTGGCGTACATTCATTAATTTTCTTTAAGGTGCGTATCCAATTTTTTGATTTATGGACAACTTTTCTTGAATGTTGAGCCGAGGAAAATTTGCGATGGGCTATTTTTGCAACTTACATTATGTTATCGCGTTATCGCATTTTGTCAAGATTGTGATATCGCAGATCCCAGATCACAGATTGCAGCATCGTAGCATCGCTTTTATCGCAAGATCGCAGATCGTGTTAAATCATTGTGTGTTGTTTGAAGATGTTGCGATATGCGATGTCGCATATCGGCCATCGGAGATTTCTTAAGATCTTCATTTATGGGCGCTTTCTTAATGCATGCGATGCGATGAATTTCGCGTCGCTTTTTCGCAGTTTTTTATTGTGCTCATAAAGAAATGTTCTAGTTTCTTCTCGCGATGCGATGTATTTTTAAGGAGTAAAATACAAAAAAAAAAAAAATAAATAAAATAAATAAAATAAATAATAAAAAAAAAAAAAAAAAATTACTAAGGGTCCCAACTTGTTTTATGTTATTGCTAATACTGAAGAAGGAGGGGGGTTGTTGGTGGCCACAACAAGTCCTAACGACCCTATAACAAGCTAGTAAACATTGGAAAATTTCTTTCCTAGAGCTATTAGAAACCAATTCAGGGAAAACATGCCTACATATAATGTGTCAAAGGCCATAAGTCATCTAAATCATGAATTGACATCAAATTTTTGAAAAGAAATTTAACTACTATCGATTTTAATGGTATTTATTAACTAGAGATCGTCATCAATTTGGCCAATACCGATTTGCTGGTTCTACAATCATAAAAGACTATTTCGGAATCAATTAATTTAAACCATATCTTTTTTCTTAAATTCCCACTCGAGATAGTCTAATTGATATGATTATATTTCATGATTTCTCTATTTGGCATGCTTTAGAAATCATTATCAACATACTAATTTATTAATGTCCTAAATCTCGTTCTAGTTTGATTTATGTAATGCTACAATGATGCTTAAACATTAATTGTATTGCATTTGGTTTCTGCTTCATTATGGCAGTGTTATTTTCCATATTAGTTCAAACCTTATGTTTGATCTAGCTTAACCATATGATTAACACAAGCTCTCTTGCTAATAAATACAAGTATTTTCAACATTTATTCAGTGAATCAATGCATATTTATGACATTTACTCTGTTAGCTTGTTTTGCTATCAACCAATTTTTTCCTATCAACATAGAGTGAACAAACCTTGGTATTGACGCTTGTTGAATACTAAGTGCATTAGTGATTTCACATTTGTCAATTGAACACCTATTATCTAATATTAAATGAAGTATGTTTTTAATATGTGTGAGGAAGTAGTATCATACGAAAGAATAGATATGTAGAGCATATTATACATAAATCAATTAAGTAGCATTTTTGGCTTATTAAAGTTTGTGGCATGGAAAGGGTGGTTTATGTGTATATCAGATTCAGAATAAGTAAAGACAATTAATTGTGTTTGTGAGCCAATTTTGTATCTTGACTCGATATGGTTTATATCGATTCATGTTAAACTAAAAACTAACATTACAAAACTATTATCTTTATAACACAAGTTTCACTGCTCTCCAATATACAATGATCATGAGATAGTTTACATGGATGGTGGGACATATTCAATGATTAGAATTGTTTATCCCCTTCTAGGATGGGAATTGCTCACAAGTTTTTTTCTAAAGAAGATTTATATGTATTATGTTCTAAAATTAGATGGACATGCCTCTACATATGCCAATTTTAATAACCTTTTTGACAACGGAACTATAATGATCAATTTGGAACATTAATTTCAATGAAATCGAACACTAATATGTGGAGGTGCAAGCGATGGTATTTATATATAAATGATTTTATATATTAATTTGTGCAACATTTTTGACAACAAACGTTGATTTCTAATTCGAAAATTACGCATGCAAAAATTTTGACTTCTTTTTGTTTTTGTTATATATCTAAGTTTAAATTTTCATGTAAAATCCATATCAAATGTTTTAGGTTAGTAGTGGTAGAATGGAACAAGGTTTTGTTTTCATTGTTGTATGCAGGGTGTGGAGAGATTTTATTGTACAAATTTTTCTTTGCACCACGACATTCTGCACAAGAAATGGCATAAGAGATATAAAGTAATATTAATTATTAAAATAACATAAGCTATGAAAAGAAAATTGAATTTTTTTGCAAAATTTTACTATTCTAAATGGATTAGACATTAACATTTTTTTAGATTGAACATTTCAAATATAATTTACATTGTAACTAATGTTTTTTTTCTTGGAGCATGGTAATGGATTTAATCAACTTACAAATACAAATAGAATAAAATTAAATATTTACACATTTAAACTCTATTGATTTAAGAATTTATGTATTTACACATTCAAACCAATTAATTACAATATTTAACCATTTATCAAACCTAACATATTTTATATATATATAACTTAAAAGTTTGATTTACACATATAAATATACATATTGTCCAATATCCAAGTTTAGAGCTTTTAGAATTTTAGTGTGTGATTGGTGTGCGAAGCAAGTAATAGAAACCTTCCCCTCTTCGCACATAAATACCAAAGATTTTTTTGTAAAGCGAAAGGGTGTGTGAAGGTAGCATGTGTGGAGTCGTTTGTTTTCCTTGATCCGCACAAGCATTCTCCATGCACACTTTCTGGCTCATTCCCTGCACATGATTTCTTCTGCAAATCCCACACAACTTTTCTCCGCACACCAAAACAAATTTTATTATCCTCATAGCTAAGCTTGTCTATGTACCTTTCTAGAAGTTCACATTTAGAAGAATATATCTCAAAAACAAGACAAACAATTTGATTTTTCTAATGGAAAGGTTGAACCATTGTGCAAGGAAATAGATAACATCCACGATCATTGTGTGAATTGTGGAAATGGCTTTCACTGGCTTCCCACTCCACACAATGTGAGTAGCATAAAATTACCTCAAAAATATTTAGAACGTCCAAAGAGAATTGTAAGTCTAATTTTCACTTTCACTTTATTTTGTCGATTAATGTATATCTTTGACCTTCTGAATGTACAAGAATTCTAGGCAAGGAAGCTTGTTGTATTGGTCCACATAGAGGGATAATTAAACTATTGAGTTATCAACACAAGTCCCCTGTACACAGGAATGCATTAAACGTACCTTCAACAAAATGCATTGGGCATTAAATTCAAGTGTTTAAGTTTGAAACATTTTCTAGGAAACGAAATAATCAACTAACCGGAAGTTTTGGCTTATTAATGAGCATGAGGAAGAAGTATTGTGTGGAAAAATGACTGTGGATAAAGGAACAAAAACATTCCCCTGCAATGTCTCATATCTTTGCATACATTTCCACATTTTACATATTAATCGATTAATTAGCAATTTGGGCTAATTAAAGTTTGGTGCATAAAAAAAAATTGTTACATAAATACTAAGTGCATTTGTGATTTCACATTTGTCAATTGAATAGTAATATTAAATTAAATCTATTTTTAATGTGTAAGAGGAAGAAGTGTTGTATGGGAAAATGGGTATCTGAAGCAAGGAACAAAAAAAATCTTTGGCAATGTTTCATGCCTCCTAATACATTTCTACAAGCTACATATTAATGAATTAATAATTAGTATTTTTTAATGTAAACATGGCATCGTTCTAATGATTAATAGAATTGACTCTGAAACATTTTGTAATGTTCATTGATTTATCGGTATCCATAGCTAGTACTTGTTCTAACAGAATCAAGTGATATGCATTGTAGGGATATGTGCAGGAGAATTTTTATTCGCACACATTCACAATTTTGCACAGGCTCCCCTGTTTATTTTGGACACACACATTTTCCCATTTCGCAGTAACGTTTTTACGAAATGTCACATAAGATCAGTCAACTTCTGATGCTCTGCACATTTTCCTCCTCCATAAATTTCTTTTTGCATACTGCAAATCGTCAATTTTTATGTTATTTGATACACATATTTTTTGGTTCGACGACAATGTTTTTCTTAATAAAAAAAATCTAGCAATTAATTTATCTTCTTAGATTTGTTCTATAATTATGCTTACATTATTTTAATAAATAAATGGTTATTCTTCACGTTGAAATTTACGGAACGCAGACGTGCGGGAGTGCGGACGAAGCAAAATAAAAACTTCCTCTGCACTCTACATACATTGTTTAAATGTTTTGGGATTTTCCCAAAATTTAATAATACATTTTATCAAACTATTTATTTCTTTAATTAAATAAATTGATTTAAGATAGCCAAATAAACATGTTTTTTTAAAACTATGTATCCATTCATTCATGCATTTTAGCATTCCTTTCAATTCGCCAAAAGGAAACATTTTTTTGTTGAACACCAAGACAACAGTCTACATTTGACCATAGTGTTGTGAAATATGCTAAATAAAAATATTTTAAATGTATCAAATTAATCATTGAAGATCAATAAATCATAAAGCATAATATATTAAAGACTAAAAATGAATTCCAACACATGAGGATTAGATACCTTTTCCTAAAGAAATAAAATGATCATCTCATCTAATTTTAAATAACAATAAACGCAAATAAATAAAAAGGAACATGTGCCCCCAGGGGTGTGGCTTGTTGGCTAGCAAACGAACTGCTAAGGTGTCTATGTCGTTGTGCAAGTCACAAGTTCAAACCTCAACTTACCCATGCATCATGCTCAGGGGCAGTGTGATTGCACCTGGAGGTTATAGTGGTAGCGGTTAGGGATTGACTCTGTGTCACGTGAATATGAGAGCTGACATGTTACTGATTCCACCAGCCAAAAAAGAAAAAAAAAAAAGAACATGTGGATGTCATAGAAAGAAAAGGGAAACCTCGAATAGTAAAAAATGTTAGAAGCATTTGAAAATGAAACTAAGTATCATTTTATGCAAAAAAAATATTACAGTGCTGAGAACATCTTGACAAAAAATTGCTTCACTTCCAAAAAAGGAAAATTAGCATAGGTTCAAAAAACTTTTAGGATTAATACATACCCAAACGTTATTAATTATGAGGGGTAGTTATGGAACATGATTCTATAGTCCTAAACGTGTTAATAAAAGAATTTGAAACTCACGGTGTACATGTTTCTCCATGTGATCCAATCTGCCTTCAAAGCAATCTAGTTTTTCCTATAAATGCTCCTAACTTCTTTGCAAATGTGCTAATCTATTCTACATCTACCACTGATTGCATTCAGGAATAATTCATGAATGAGATTATCAAAATCTGGTCTCATGTATGTTTCTTATAAACTATTCTAGAAGCATCTTGAGATATGCAAGTTCATTACCAAAGTTATGTTGATCAAATGCAAGGTCATTAAAATTAGGTCTGCTGAAAGGGCTAGGATCTATAGCCTCCCCATATCCAATGCTCTATAGGGTATGTTGACTTGACTTTGCTTGTTCACCAACTCCACGCCTTACTCTACCTCGTTCACATGACATCTTTTATTTCACCAGAAAACAAAAAAGAGTCAAATATAATAATGATATAGATAACAACTCAACTAATAACAACAAAAGCGCGCGCTCATATTTGCACTGCAATGAAACAATACCTAGTCCCAAAAGAAGTTATTTATGTGATTAGTCATAGAATACAAAAGAAAAGTTATCGAATACCAACTAATGATAACATAAAATACTGAAACTGGAGCATAATAGCATTCCACCTTGCCTCAGTATCGAGTTTGGAAACAATATAATACCATATAATCATATTTTGTGAATAAGTAATGTTTAATTCCCATGGGTAACCTGTATTTATATACCTCTCTTTGATTCTTGTCTATACCCTATATCAATGTAGATATCCACTAATTTAGTTGTTGCTCTGCTCTGGGTGGAAACTTATTTTCCCCATCTTTCTGCAAACCAAAAAATGTTTCCCTAACTTAAGTTGTGTATTTGTCTATTTCCCTTTCTGGTTAACGCAAACATTCATTTGGTGAATCGACACGTAATCATGAAATAATTTCAATTCTTAATACAATTTACTCTAACGCATTATATAATGATTACTTTTTTTTAACAAATCAATCGATATTATAAAATAGTCATTTTGGCATTTATTCAATGAATGCATGCATAAACATGGTTATGCAACCAATATCCATTCTAGGAGACTGGAAGGATGTGCATAAGAATGATACATGTGGAAAAAACTTCATTCCCTCATTTTTACACATTTGTATATGTTACCCCCTATGCATATCAACTTTCCAGAGCATGGATTACTAGATATTCAAAACTTAATCAAGGATTAATCCTATTATTAACATATATATTTTTAGATCTTAATGGCTAATAATGAAATGGTTATGCCTCAGATTGCAACGGAGTGCATAAATGCAAGATTAATTGATTAAAGCAATGCAGGGTTCATGTTTTGTCATTATCCAAGAATGCATCATTTCAATAATCGTTTCTATCATCTATTCTTATTTCCACTTCCACATTGCACACAACGAATGGCATCTCCGCACCTCCTTGTACAAAGCACTTACCAACGAAATAATGAGGCACCAACAAAATAATTTAGGCATGTTTTTTCGTTCTTTTGCAATTTTAACCAAAGTTTCAGGAAAATGTTGAATATTTCTATTTTCCCATAAATTTAAAAATAATTTTCTAATTTCTTGAAATCTTATTTATAAGTTTTGATTGCCTGAGAAAGTTGTGATGGGACATAATTCACCTGGTGGAGGGATTTTGTTTCAATATTTGTCAATGCATATCATCTTTTTCCACTGCTACGGTTGATACATTGCGTGAAAAGTAGAGGGGAGATTCATATTGAGTAAATATTGAGCAATAAATTGCAACGAAAAAAGAACAATTAATACATAATTATTATATTTAAATAATCATTGCAAATTTTAGTATTGACACAACACAAATAGCAAAATTAGTAAGCAGTAACTAGATTACATGCAATCAAAACAAAGCCCATAATTCACATGAATTGGAAAAATAACAATAACCTGTGTAGCAAATAGAGATCTATCCACATCGCTTCTATGGTAATATTGTTGAAGCGATGATCATGGTTACATTGTTTTAGAAAACTTGTTTCATATGTACATAACCTAACTAAACTCAAATATCCTATTGGTTCCTTTACACATACTTAAGTATTTTTCATAACAAATTCTGGAACTGTTGTCACCCCATTCTCTAATTTCTTGTCTTTAATGGCAACTATCTTTGAGCATTGAAAATATTACAACTGGAAACATTTGCCTCTTTTTATATTTCATAATAGAGGGCTCTTAGCTTCTTCATCATCCCCATTCATAATAAGACGATAATTGAGTAGACAAGACAAATAATACTATAAATGCTCTTTCCATAAAGAGTGCATCTATAAGCTATGCGTTTCTCAGAAATTTCAAATAGACTTTCTTCTTCATTCCTTTCTATATACTCAACTTTGCCCCTTGATATCGTAAATATTATGGGTTTACTAAGTGATGTATATTGTGCCATGTTGCTTTCTGCATATGTCGAAATAAGAAGACTTAAACTTTGTCCTCCATTTAATTTCTAGATTTTGAACCAGTGTCCATATTTCATTTGTTTGTGTTCCCTTGTTTAATCTAACCTGGACAACCTGTAGATGAGAGTAACATGTTACAATTTCTTCTTACACTAAGCAACGTAAAAACATGACAACTTTGTAGCAGGAATAAATAAGAATCAAGAAATAATAACCATTAGCAAAATTCAATAGGCTTGAATTCACATAAGCTCTAAATATGTAATGATTTTATCATTACTATGCTATACATGCTTATGATTTCAATAGTACTTTCCATTAGTATCTAAAAAGATATTTGTTAATCATAGAACTAAGCCTTAAGTAATTTTTTATGATGTCCTCATTACGTATCAATTATTATTTTATATCTAGTAATCATCAAAACACTGTCGGCAAACAAGGAAATGTGCACAAGAAGTGTATGAAGCATATCATTTCAATCTGCTATAACAGATACTAGTTACAGAGCCATGTGCATCTTCTTGACTTATTTACAAGTATGCTAATTACACGTCGATTCATCGAATAAATTTTGAAAAGGTTATTTGATAATATCGATAGATATGATCTTCTTGATATGTTTATGACGAATAATCATTACACATGTGCGAAGATGTGGAGGAATCTTCCATTGTGCGGAAGAAATATGTGAATAAAAGTGTGCAACGAAGATCTGCACATCGTTTCAATTTACTATGATGAATATTGGCTATAGAGACCTATGCATAATCTTGAATTGTCTACAAATACTAAATGTTATTAAATACTCGAATGATGTGTTGATTATGTGTCGATTCACCAAATAAATCCCAAAAAGACTATTTTATAATATCAATATATGATTTTATTGATATGTTTGCATCCAACAATCATTACACATTGCATCAAAGTAAATGCTATTAAGCACTTAAGCGATGACGCGATTGTGCATTGATTTTTTGAATATATATTAATATTATTGTTAATCCCTAATTAATTATTCAATGTTGAGTGTGGAGTTGTTTGCACTGTAGTCAATATTCGTCACTGCAGGTTCCCGCATCTTGGCAAACATTTCTATCTCGACACAGTTTTTCCATATATGGTTGCCCTGCACAATTATCCTTTCTCACATGCTCTGGTACTAAATTCTTTCAATAGTTTGTACATTACTAGTTATCATTACAAATATTGTGTGATATAATATGTTATAAACGCTAATGTTTACCAATAATCCTTGGTTCTGTCTATATATGGTTTGACATTTACAAATGATATAGACAACATGTTTGCATTTGGTCCCTGTAATAGTGACATGTGTTAATTGGTTAAACATCTGCACTAATTTTTCGGTTGATAAAGAGAAATAGCCTTAATAACACACTATGCGGAATGTGGAGAAGCAGATAAAGCTTTCATTGTGCATAGTATGGAAATTCTGCAGAGTGCAAACAAAGCTATGCAAAAATGGCTTTCATTATGCAAGTTACAGAGGTGCGGAGGAAATCTATGCAAAGGTGGATTTCATCATGCCAGATATGGAGGTGTGGACATAGAAATAATGGTAGATTGCATAAACGTGAATAAAGCTTTCATTGTGTGGATTGCAGAGATTCCACGAAGTGCAGAAATTCGAACGAAGCTATGCGAAGATGGCTTTCATTATGCGACATACAAAGGTGCAAAGGAAAGCTATGCAAAATAATGGTAGATTTCATAAATAAAAGTAGATTAAAGTGTCATCGTGGAAATAACGGTGAATTGCAAAAATGCGTACATTCCTGAATAACAACAAAATGCGAGCCTTGCACAAAGAGCATATCCTTAACCAATTAATTAGCATGGAATTGGCTTTCATTGTGAGGATTATGGAGTGTAAAGGTGGCTTTCATTGTATGGAATGCAGAGGTGGGAAGTGCATAAGTGGGTTTCATTTCCGAAATGCGGATGTGTGGAGGAAGCATGTATAGAGGTGGAAATAACAACAGATTGTGAAAACAAAACATTATTGAATAACAACAAAGCGAAAACCCAACACTACCTTAATCAATTAATTACCAATAGAAACTTGAACTATGATGTGTTGTGACTATTACTCTTATTTATATTTTTTACAATAAATTATATTTTAATAACTAAAAAAATGCTTAAAAAATCTAACATATAACCTATCTACATGGATATATTTCTATCATTTTGATTTATGCAAATTTTAATAATGAGATGTTGATAATAAAAAGTAAAGAATACACATAAAAGTGTCTTTTTGTAGATAAATCCACCTTTATATTAAAAGAGTGAGCACTTCATATTTTGGATCAAACTGATTAAAATATTTTTTTTGAATAATCCAACCAAACATTTTCTTTTTCTTTTATTTTCTTTTAGAGTCCACAAAGTTTTCTTTAACATGTGTTCTCCTTTCTCCAAATTAGTTTTAAAATCTAAACAATGCAAGTGATAAGCCCAAAAATTAACCACCTCCGTCTAAACTATAAATTGTATCTTTACTTTTCAATCACCTTTTACTATTAATTAAAGTATTTTGAGCTCATTATTTTACACCTATTTTAGTAACTAGTGTAATTGGATGTTGTAATATCAATGAGTTAAGTTGACTTAAGAGGACCTTTTAAACAAGGTGGTAGCCTTTTTACATATATATCATTTACAATAATCATTATCTCTTAATATTCATCATTTCTCCTTATGGAGACCATTATAAGATGTTTTACCTACATTCTTTCTTTTTTCACAATGAACTTTTATTTTTCAAATAACAATTTTGAAGTCATCGGTAGAAACCATTCTTAGATCTTTTAATTACATTATTTCTTTGTTTACAATGACAACCCTTTTTATTTTTTAAATAACAATATTTTGTGAAATGTTGTTGGCATCTTCGTTCTTTGGAAATTATTGAAAACTTAATTATTTAAGATACCTAGTGTAAGTTCCTAACACAAACACTTGATTTTCACTTAAAAATAAACCATAAACCTTCTTAACATTAAATTTGTTACTTGAAAATAAACCATAAACCTTCTTAACATTAAATTTGTTACTTGAAATGATTGAAATGATTTTATTGCATTGGGAACATTATCTTCATACTCTTAAAAAAAAGGTCATGATACAAAAAAAAACTTATAGAAAAATTCTCTTTAAACCTCCCAAATTTTCAATTTATTTTGCTATGATTTTTTCACAATCATCTTTATGTTTTGAATGTATATCAATGTAGTCAACTTAATTTTTTCCTAAACAGTGAAAATAAAATAACAAGCACAAGGAGTATATAAATAAGAAATATATCTAGTAATTTTTTTATGAGAAAATTAGTCTCACATATATCTTAATTCTTGACTTCATGCTTGACACTAAACCACTTGGATCAACTTTTAGGACTCTTTCTAGAATATTAAAATGCAACTTTTTATACATTTATAAAGTTTTATATTAACTTTTTGTATATTGTATAATATAATTTTTATATTAAAATAAACTCAATTTTATTTTCCTTATAATAGAATTATCTCTTTGTGAGTTGTTTTGCCGGAAGAAATGTAATTTAGAAAGCGATTATAAAAATTTAGTGTATATTTATATTTTTTTATTGAAATAAAGTTACACTGTTTAATTGACTTATGTATTTCTTCTTCTTTTTTTTCTTGAATATTAGTTTGTTTTATAATTTTTTAAGTATTTTTAAATTTTAAAGATTAAAAGATATTCAATATATAAATTTATTAAAAAAATCAAATTTAATTTTTTATATCGAAAAAAATTAAGAATGGCAAAAAAATCTATTTTTAAATTTAAAGATTAATACTCTATAGAAAATAAACTATAAAATATTCAATATATAAACTTATTAAGAAATCAAATAAATTTAACTCTTTATATCTAAAAAATTAAGAAACAATAAATTCTTTACCAATAAAACAAAATAGGGATAGAAAAGATAGTAATTGCAAATAGGAGGACAAGTTCAATTCGTTTATATAAACAAATTACTATATAAAAGTTACTATATGTTACTATATAGTAACATGTATGTTACTTGTGGATTTACCCCATATCAATTCACATAGACATTTCCACTTGGGTATTAAACCAAACACCATAGCAAGAGTGATTGAGGAAATAAAGAATGAGGAGTTGACCTTAAGGATGTCCTCTCTTCTTATATAACGGATGGGTTGGAGGTTCGTTCACGCACAATGATTATATTCCAAACTTGAAGCTTAACACCAAAATTGGCCACCAGAATTAAATTCAAATTGAATCATTGTTATTGCAATAGCAGCAACTAGAAAAATATGGAGTTCATCCACTTGTGTAAAGTCTTCTATATAAAATTTGAGGAACTTTTATTTAACAGATTTTGGATTCAGAGAGATTTTCATTTTGATCTGCACTGAGCATTTTGTAATTTGGATCCAAAAATACTTTTGTAATCTGGATCCAAGAATACTTAAAGGAAAGTTGGATTGATTTGCATTTAAAAGAGAGATTTGTATTAAAGTTTGAATATGGTTGATAAAGTGTTGAAGCAAGAACAAATATAGAAATTAGAAACTAAATTGATTTATTATGAAGATTACTTTTCTTTATATAGGTAGATAGTTAATCATCTTATCATTTTAAGTTTCCATGAAATACCAAAAAAGAAATTGTTTTCAAAAAATGTTCCCTTCAAAGAAAGGGAGCTTATGTGACAATGGTTCTCCTTAATAGTTGCCATTAATTTATCTCAAGTGTAGACCTTGTTAATCCATTGTAACAAGTGAAGCAATAACACAACTGTGAAATACAACCTATCAAAAATGAATATTATTACAAGAATTTTTATTTTTTAAAAAATATGCATAAAAGAGTAGGAAGTCTGCAAATTATAGATACAATAAATGCATACATATAGTGGTAGAGTATTAATAATCTAAATTATATCAAAAATTGAAAAATATCACAAACGTAATTACTAGACAATATTCACACATTAAATCTTAACATTTTATTAAAATAGAAGCGTTCAAAACTCTACCAGAAAGAGATTCAAAATATGAAAATAAAAATACCAAACTTATAATCTAAATACCAGGACAAAATTAAATCTCGACAAAAATGTCAAAAATACATTACAAGTGCATTAAAATTCCCAAAACTAAAGGCGGTGTTTTTTTAAAGCCTTTGAAGGTCGTCCATCCATCAACATAAACGGACAGAATAGCATTCAATGAAAAATATATATGCCACTCTAAAATAGTAGGGGTTACGTGTAAACTATACAATTCGATGGTAGGGACTTACTCACAGAATATGCAGGTGCCTTTCATATTTGCTCTTCCATTAACATGCATGCTTAAGGTTTATACGGTATAAATAGTAGAAAATTACAAGTACAAGTTTCTTTTTTCTATAATAAATCATAACCCTTAATATTTCTAGAATCCAAAAATTTCTTTACAATTTAATATAATCTCACTATTTTTAGGAAGCAAAATTTCAAAGATTACAATTTCTAGGGGATTTAGAACTTGAAAAAGCTTCACTCCTATTTCAAAGAAGCTTTGCATCTTCACTCTAGATGCTAACCTCTCAAAAAATCCTTGGAATCTGATCGTGGTTGCAATAATTAGCTACTAGTTATAAAAATATTTATTATAAATTCGTCTTGAAACATCACTGAAAGTACAACATTTTGATATTCTAACATTTGCAACATGGATATTATTACAAGCATTTTTATTAAGAAAAAATATGCATGATAATAGAAAATTGCACATAAATTGTTCTCTCATCTCACTATGATAGATAATATGGTCATGAATGTTGGATTTTCATACTCACCTTATTGGGAATCGATCATGTGGATTAATTGCCACTCTAGGATCCACCTTGGGACAACTTTAAAAAGGTAATGATAATGGGTTGGAAGTTTACTAAACCCTGCGAGTTTTGGTGTAATGGAAAACCTCAACATGGTATCAAAGACTTGGCCTAGGCTCGATTCCCTAATTTGCGTTTGAGGGAGGGTGTTGGATTTTCACACTCACCTCATTGGGAATCAATCACGTGGACTAACCGCCACAGATCCACCTTGGGACCACTTAAAAAAGGTAATGATAATGGGCTAGAAGTTTACTAAAGCCTGCAGGTTTTGGTGTAATGGAAAACCTCAATAATGAAATGGTTAATCTTACAGTAGATCATAACCTCATATTTTTAAAAAAAAAATTCAAGAACCAAGACATTAAATATGTGGATTACATCTATAAATGAATTGCAAAAGTTGTTCCTACTCTATGAAAAGAAGAGCATCCTAGTTGATTAACTATTTCATTTGTTTTCTAGAATGTCAAGGTGTGGGATATAAACATGCAAACTCCATAGCTCCATTTTTTATTGTGTGAAAAAATACAAGAGTCATGCCTACTCTATGAACAAAAGAGCATCCCATATAGCCCTCTAATCTATTGCCAAAGAAATCACACGTCATTTACTAGGTATACTATTGAAAATGCAATGTTTGTTGAACACTTGAAGGTAGTTAGGTGACATGGTTCTTGTGACTCAATTAACTCAATAAATTTGAGTTGGAGACACTTGAGTTTAGTTCTACATTATTGATCGCTAATTTGTAGCAATCTATTTCGGTTAATTTGAGTTATTGTCAGCGTAACTAGTTCTCACTATCAATAGAACTAGTGGATGTCTAATTAAGGGTGCGTAACTTTTTTTTCACACTGAGTGATCATCCAATTAACTGGTCAATCAACCCAAAATAATTGATGCATGCAGAGAATTTGAGTTACCTAGTTGAGATTGGAGTTCAAGGGCAATGTATTATTAGTTGTAAACTATTCCAAATTGTACAGGTCATGCATGTAGTCAGAGGACCTATAGGAATTGCGCAATCTAGATTGAGGATTTTTCCTAAATAATAGGGGGCTAATTCCTCATAAAACAATGGAAGGAAATAGGTCCTTGGAGGCTCCAAATTTTGGTTAAGTATTGACCAAGGTTAGTCAGTCAGGCAGAGGATAGAATATATAGGTGCAAGTTGAGCTCAAGCTTGAGCAGAGCATATTGTATTCATCCAGATTCTTTGATTAATTCAATACAGATACTAAGGGGTTTTGAGTAGTTTCTTTCCCTTAGATAAATATGTGTGTATGTGTGTTGAATCTTGATGCATGTTAATGATTTGTGTTCTCAATTTTGAATTCACTTCCACAGATTAGTAGAGTAGCTTCTAGTCTTGTGATTTAGAAAATTTCATGAGAAATTTAGAATTTACACATTAATTTATACATGGTATCAGAGCTAGATTCACAATAGAGAAGAGATTTTGAAGTTGTCATTACAGGAGGTTCGAATTTGAAGATTAGTGTTACAGGTTTTCTTCAGAACTGAGAAGACAACTTTCAATGGACTCAAGCTTGAGTATGACTTGGAAGGGACCACAAATTTTGTGGCATGGAAGATCTACATGGAGGTAGTATTGGATCATAATGGGCTACTAGAATACATCAAGATAGATGTTACAAAACCTCCAGCATCTAATGCCCAAGATCTTGCTCAGTGGAAGAAGAATGCAGCTAATGTGAGGAGGATCATATTGGAGGGAGTTCATGATCATATTATCTCGAATCTCCATGGGAAAGGGACTCCATTCGCAATGTGGAAAACATTGACAGAGTTGTTTGAGAACAATAGTGACCACAGGAAGTTGATGTAGAAATCTCACCTATAGAACAAACCAATATATGCAATATCCTAAAACATAATACTTGTTCTACTTCTACAAAACATTAAGTGGAAGCATAATCGAATTCATGAGCAACATCAAGTAGAAACATGCATAACTGATCAAGAGAAATAATCACACATAACACAAGATATGTCTAGGGGAAAGCACCAGCATAAAACCCCAACCATGTATTATCAATCAAGTGGAATCCTCTTCACAATACAAAAAGAATTAGCTCTCAAGCTATCCAGTTCTCAATGAACTATGAAGATATGAAGATATGTCTCATGAACCAGCCAAGCCCTATTTATATAGGCATTACCTATGGTCCTTGCGTAGTTTGCTTAGAAAATAACAGCAAAAGCATATGCTATTAATTCCAAACATACCAAAATAACCAATGGTCCAACTACACAATCCTTGAAGACACTAGTTCCTCAACCATGCAAAATCTACTTACTAGAAATAGTCAAGCATCTGATGGTACATTGTCCCACATCTGATCTCAACTAGGTCTCTGACAGAACTAACATGCAACAGTTATCCATGAATGAATCCTCAATTATCTAAAATAATAGTTGTCACATGCATGCAAGCATTAACAAACTATATTTTATTATTTTAACAATTTGTTAAAATAATCTAACTGGACTTGACTGGTTAGAACTAAGTCAATTGATTCTCTCATTATAGAACTCATGCTTATTCCCTCAATCAGTGGAGGAAACTCATGTGCATGCTCACAAAGACTTCAAATTCGAATT
>APFE030687703.1:183239-194157 GCA_000404065.3 Pinus taeda
TTTTAGCAGTTTCACCTCTCACCCAATGTGGCCAATGACCTCACTGGCCAAACTACTATTTTTAAACATGCTATTTTTAGCAGGTCTATTTTTAGCACATTCTAAATTTATCATTTCTTGTTGCACACTTTTCAACACTCCCTCTCAACAAGAAAGGCTTCCTCTCAAACTTGATCCTGTAACTCTGGAATGTTCTGCATGCAACACATCTACCCAGTCCACTTGCTCCAACAACACTTGGAACAAAAACACTCCCAACTGACCACTCCGTTGGGCTAGGAACATACTCTAATGTTGAATCTCTACCTGCTACTTACAAGTGCTCCCTCTCTGACATCTGCAACATCTCCATGCATCTCGCACCATTGCACACTTCCCTGTGCCACCTAGCACTGTGCAAAACACTTGTGCCCCTCGCATTGCTGCAACCTGCTAGTTATGCACTGTCCTGGGATTCCCTACACTATCGCTCTCTCTGCCACTCCATCTGCATCTGTCTCTACCCAATCAGTCAGTTCCTGCTAGTCCACATCGGGGCTCCTGTAGCAAGGTCTCATCCAAGAGGTTGGGTACCTTAAGGATCCTGCCCCTCCTCCTTGGGACAATCACTCTATATCGCCCCACCACCTACCTGGAGGTATGGCTGCATGTGATCCCTCAGCCCACCTGGCTCAAAGTTTCCCCCTACTAGAGGTCTCTGCATCAGTAGATGTCTCTACTCAATCTCCACTCAACTTCCCCTGTTGTGGCTGCTCCACAACCTCCTGAAGTTGTTGTACCAATTGTGGCTCCTCCACAATCGTTTGAGACTTCTTCTGGCTCTGCATGTTGAGAGGTAATATACCCTCCCTCTCAACCACCAAGTCTCCATCAGTGTCCTTGCTGCTCAAGGCTTTGTATGCATCTTGAACCTCAAGAGCATATAGGTTCTTGACCCGTGAACCAATCTGCTTCACCTATCTAGTGATGATGTGTCTAAGGAAAACCTTTCTCTTACTGAAGACTACATCATAGCCTCTGTCTTCCAGTATCGTGATCAATACCAAGTTTCTATTCAGTCTTAGTACATACTTGACATCGGTCAAGGTAAGGCGAGCTCCATGCTCCCTCTGAAAAATAACCGTGCCTACACCTGAGACACTATACTTCTCATCATTACCCATCGCTATGAGTATCTGGTGATCTTTCTCCTCCAAAGTACTGAACAAACCCTTATCCTCGATCATGTGGAAAGAAGCTCCACTGTCAAGAAACCAACCACTTCCCACCATGGATGAAACCATGCACGCGAAGAGAGTGAAATCCAACTCAAACTTTGAGGGCAATGCCTTACCTTTAGATCCTTCCTTGGATCCCATATTGGATTTCCTCAGTGGACAATTTGCAGCATAATGGCCCACCTCATGACAACAAAAGCATCGCACTTTCGATTTGTCAACCTTCTTCCCATCATTGGAAGAACTGGATTCAGAAGAGAAACCCTCTCCTTCCCCTTCTTCGCCTTAATCGCTAAGGCATAGTTCTCCTCATCATGCATGGATGAAGAACTGTCTCTAGTACTCCGTTTGATCTCCTCCTGCATCAAATCCGACCATAGTCGTTCCCAATCTAACAATTTCTCCCTTCCATTCACCGAGTCTTGGTAGCTATGCTAGCTCTTAGGAAGGCCAAGGAGTGCTAAACTCACCATATCTTCATCCGATGTCACGACCCCTACACTTGCAAGCTTATCCCTGCATGTGATGAGCTTGGTCAGACACATAGAGATCATGTTATCCCTTTCACACTTGATCTTTTGAAGTTCTTCCTTTAGTGCCAGCTTCCTCTGATCACTGCTATTATGATATAAATATTTCAATGTTTTCCACATTGCATGCGGAGTCTCCTTCCCGTGGAGGCTCGAGACAATGTGATCTCGCACTCCCTCCAAGAGAATTCTCCTAGTTCTAGCCAAACACTTCCTCCATTCCACCTGCTCAGTCTTGTTAGTAGGCTTAGGAATTTCTTGATCAGTGAAATCCTTAAGGCCATTATCTTCCAAAACTGCCTCCATGCTATCCTTCCAAGCTATATAGTTTGAGCTGCCATCAAGGGCATACTCAAGCCTCAAACCATAGAATGCCATTGATGAAATAGATGTGATAAGAACTTGAGATCTATATCCCGAATAATAAACTTTGAATTTCTCCTGCTAGTATACTGTTCTTGCTTTATCAACTGTGCTCTGATACCATGTAGAAATTCCACATGTAGAACAAACTGATATATGCAATATCCTAAAGCATAATACTTGTTCTACTTCTACAAAACATTAAGTGGAAGCATAATCGAATTCATGAGCAACATCAAGTAGAAACATGCATAACTGATCAAGAGAAATAATCACACATAACACAAGATATATCTAGGGAAAAGCACCAACATAAAACCCCAACCATGTATTATCAATCAAGTGGAAATCCTCTTCACAATACAAAAATAATTAGCTCTCAAGCTATCCAGTTCTCAATGAACTATGAAGATATGAAGATATGTCTCATGAACCAACCAAGCCCTATTTATATAGGCTTACCTATGGTCCTTATGTAGTTTGCTTAGGAAATAATAGCAAAAGCATATGCTATTAATTCCAAACATACCAAAATAACCAATGGTCCAACTACGCAATCCTTGAGGACACTAGTTCCTCAACCATGCAAAAACTACTTACTAGAAATAGTCTAACATCTGATAGTACACTGTCCCATATCTGATCTCAACTGGGTCTGTGACAGAACTGACATGCCATAGTTATCCATGAATGGATCCTCAGTTATCTAAAATAATAGTTGTCACATGCATGCAAGCATTAACAAACTATATTTTATTATTTTAACAACTTGTTAAAATAATCTAACTAGACTTGACTAGTTAGAACTAAGTCAACTGATTCTCTCATATAGAACTCATACTTATTCCCTCAATCAGTGGAGGAAATTAAGGATAAATTCCTCAATCAGTGGGACAACTCATGTGCATGCCCACAAAGACTTCAAATTTGAATTTCCTTAACTAATTAACTCAACTGAATTAATTAATTAATATTTCAAACTGTTGTTAAGACCAAAATTAATTTTACTTCCTATAGATAGACTAGGGACTGTTATAAATAGGAAGGGACCCAAAAATGTTATTTTTAGAACTTTCTATTTTTAGCAATTTCACCTCTCACCCAATGTGGCCAATGACCTCACTAGACAAACTGCTATTTTTAGACATGCTATTTTTAGTAGGTCTATTTTTAGCACATTCTAAATTTAGCATTTCTTGTTGCACACTTTTCAACAGCTGACACTCAAGGACAAGCTTCAAAGTATTAAGATGCGAAAGAATGAAACAAGTATGCAATACCTCAATAGGTTTACACAATGTCATGATGAACTTGGTGGGGTCAGTGTTACCTTCCCTAAAGAAGATATGGTAGCTCTATCCCTCTTGGGCCTTCCCAAGAGTTGGCATAGTTATCAAGATTCGGTAAATGGTAGAGAGAAACTACCAAGCTGGGAGCAGTTTTGGCCTAATCTAATGCAAGAATAAATAAGGCGAAGCAATAGATATGAGACCTCATCCAAAGAAGAGGAAGAGGACTTTGCATTAGTCAGCAAGGGAAAGAAGGCCAAGGGGAAGAAGTCCCAAGGTGAGACTCATTCTAGCCAAGAGGGAAAGCAGAAAGACTTGTCCAAAATCAAGTGCTTTCACTATCATGAATTCAAGGACTATGCCACGAAGTGTTCACAAAAGAAGGCAAGCAAGAAGGAGCCTGCAGTAGCAACAATAGGTGAAGCTTTGGCTTCACAGTTCGAGCTTGACTTTACTCTCATCGAATGCATGGAAAACACAATAATGGGGAGCATGTGGTACCTAGATAGTGGTTCCTCGTTCCACATGATGGGGAACAAATAAATTTTCAGTGACTTGGAGGAGAAATATCTCTAGATGAACATTGAGTTTGGAGACTATGGAAGGTACAGTGCAATTGGGATCGACACTATCACCTTTCAGAGATTGTTGGGATCCCCTCTCATACTCAAGGATCTGATATTTATTCCATGTCTAAAGAAGAATCTAGTCTTTGTAGTTGTGCTGGAAGACCGTGGCTACGATGTGATATTCAGCAAAGGGAAGTTTTTCCTGAGACACATAGCCGCGGGATAGGTGAAGCCAATCGAGGTTTGAGTCAAGAACATGTGTGCACTTGAGGTAGAATATGAATGCAAATCCTTAAGGAGAAAGACAAAGACTAGAGATTTGGTGGTTGAGAGGGAGCATGTTAGACCTCTCAACATGCAACCTCAAAACAAGCCTCAGGAAGTTGTGGAGTAGCCACAAATGGAGAAGAAGACATGAGGAAGAGTGGATACATCCACTCAAGCAAAGACCTCCAGTAGGGTTCATATTGGGGGATATATATTGAGGAAAAAATGACATAATATATAGGGGGTAAAGGGTTTTTTATATTGGAAGGTATAAAGAATGAAGCTCAAAATTAAAGAAAAAATATAAAAGGGTTAAAAAATGTTAATGAAAAAAATGGATACCTACAATATCTAGTGAAAGTAGGGGTTCTTTAAATTAGGAAGGTGTATTAGGTTCGTATTGGTAGGGGGTAAAATAGTGTAATTTTTAGAGGTATTTTCCAATATATATTCCAACTAAGGGTATTGTTTAATATGCCACGAACACACACGTAATGTCAGAGGTTCATTGAAAGAAGCCCCCATGGGGAGAGTTTGAGCCAAGTGGGCAGATGGAACACATGCAGTTATACCTCCAAGAGTGAGGTGGATAGATGTAGATCCTTAGTCCAAGAGTTACTGAAATTTGGGAAAGGTCCATTGAGGTGTGTTTGTTTCATGGATCATTACCTTTCTACGAGGGCCCACAATATTTAGTAGCAAGAGGATCATTGTTAGTCAAATACTGAGGAGTGCAGAGGAGTCTTGACAGTATAGCAGGAGGATCATTCTTAGTCAGATACTAAGGAGTGCAGAGGAGCATTGACAATAGAGCAAGAGGATTAGTAGCAGAATAAGCAGTAGCACAATTTTCCCAGCAGAAAGTTGCAAACATAGTTGATTCAATTTTTTTGGATGTTTCTCAATTGCAGATGTTGCAGTTGCAGTAGCAACAGTGAGAGGTGTTGCATGTAGTACATTAAAAAGGTGCTATATCAAGGTATATATTAATCCCTTTCTTTTTTAGAGGGAGTGTTGAAAATGCAGCAAGAAATTCCTAATTTATTTTTCCCTAGATTAAATTAAGAGAAATTCTAATTTCAATTTCAGCAGAATACTTGGAGGTAGTTGGCTGAGGTGACATTGCTCTTGTCACTTAGTTAACTCGGCAAATTTGAGTTGGAGACACTTGAGTTCAATTCTACATGATTGATTGCTAATTTGCAGCAATCTATTTCAGTTAATTTCAATTATTGTTAGTGTAACTACTTCTCACTGTCAGTAGAACAACTAGAGGTCTAGTTAAGGGTGTGTAACTTTTTTTCACACTGAGTGATCATTCAGTTAACTGATCAGTCATCCAAAAATAATTGATGCATGTAGATAATTTGAGTTACCCAGTTGAGGTTGGAGTTCAAGGGAAGTGTACTATCAGTTGTAAACTATTCCAAGTTGTACAGGTCATGCATGCAGCCAGAGAAAGACCTATAGGAATTGCGCAATCCAGATTAAGGAATTTTTCTAAATAATAGGGGGCTAATTCCTCATAAAACAATGCAAGGAAATAGGAGCTTGGAGGCTCGAAATTTAGGCTAAGTATTGGCCAAGGTCAGTTAGTCAGGCAAAGAATAGAAGATACAGGTGTAGGTTGAGCTCAAGCTTGAGCATAGCATATTGTATTCATCTAGATTATTTGATTAATGCAATACAAATAGTAAGGGGTTTTGAGCAGTGGCCTTCACCTAGATAAATATCTATGTATGTGTGTTGAATCTTGATGCATGTTAATGATTTGTGTTCTTTATCATGAATTTACTTCCACATATCAGTAGAGTAGCTTCTAGTATCATGATTTAGAAAAATTCATGAGGAGTTTAGAATTTACACATTAATTTCTACATATATAACATTGAGTCTAGGAAGTGAAGATGATAGGGTTAAGGACGTTGAAATGTTGGGAATATAAACAAGTTGACATCACTCATGTCTGTGAAATATTTTCAACACTGCATAGAAGTATCAATTACATTTTAGCATCATCTAGCCAACTCTTTGATATGGTGGGTATTTCTAATTGCAAAATGGTAGAGAGCTCACCTAAATCTATGAAATAATTTATTTCCTACTGTATACAAAGTTAGCTATATAGTTTTTTCAAAAGTAAGAACCATAAAATGAACATGAAAAATGAAAGTAGAAAAATCTTAGTTCTCAAAATACAAAAACCCATGCTAGGTTAGGCCTATAGAAACAAAGAATTGTAATTGAATTACAAAAGCATTCCTTGCAAATTAAGACACAATCCTAAATATCCAACAAAGATCCAAAACAAAACAATGCATTGATGAAAATATGGGATTGGCAAGTATTCCATTACTTTCTAAGCTGTCAAGTAGGAAGCCAGATAGTCTCGTAGTCGTCAGTATGAACTAGGAGAAGTTGATGAGTAAAACATGGTGACTATAGTAGTCTAACCATGGACCAAAATACACAATCAAGTCAATCAACCTTGGAACTTGTTTTGTGTTGTGTAAACCAACTGTAGAAGTTAGAACCATTTTTGGTGTAGCTTCTATATATATCTCTATTACACTGAAACTGCTCCCGAGAGGTGGGAAACCCGTTTCAATGGTTCCAGCGCTCCCGGGAGCTTTGGAACTATATGGGAATGTTACCTTTTCAGTGGGAGCTGCAATGGGAGCTCGGGAAAGTTCCGGGAGCTTTGAAGGCTATTTGTTTTGAGTTCCAACATTCTCTGGGGTTGGGGAATACAAAGGTTGTAGAGAAATATGGTGAATTGCCCACAAAATATGAGCCTATGTTGAAACCTTCGCAGGAAGAAAGGCTAAAGACATCCTTAACACCAATATCCTTAATTGAGAAACTGGAGCAATCTCTTGAGATTGTGTGTGCATATTGTATGTGGCAGTCAATGCTTAAACATTAGAGTTTCTTTTTCTCTTTAGAACAACTAGAGAAACATATGTAAAATTGTTCATTTGTATTTTTAAGCCAGATTATTTCAAAGACTGGTCATGTGTCAGAGAACTGATAATGAACTTGACATTATATATATATATATATATATATATATATATAGGAAAGACTCAAGAGAGAAACACCCATAAATATATTTATATAAAAATATTCTAATTTTCATATTTGATTTTTTTTATTATATATAATATTAACACTACCGATCCTGTAAATTTTGGGGAAACTTCTAGTAATTCCAAACACTCTACCCAAGTTCTAATGTTCCCATGTTCCAAAAACTCATGCAACATAGATATATATACATTTGAAGAAATCAACGTGGGATTAGACTAAGAAACTTGTGAAGACCAAACTTCCCCACTTAACCATTAAACTACATCCTCAAAACTATTATATATCGAGAAAAACCTTTAAAAAAATTACTCATAAGTGGTGAATGGAATGGATTTACTTTGATAAACACTATTTTCTTTTAACAAAAACCATCCGAGATTGATCTGTTCAAAACCAATGTGGCCTCGTCGATGGTAGATTCTCCTTTGAGAACCGCTTTGGATTGTATTTTAGAGCAGTGCGAGCTCTCCGAGGGGAATGTATGGGTTTGAAACCTGCATAATCATTCCAAAGAAGTCCTAAAGCATCGACATTTACATTAAATCCAATTAACCAATTGGCAAAAGTGAGGAATACTTGAAATACAATTACGTCTTCATTTAACATTATTCGAGAAGTGAGGAACCGTGGGGAATAACAACCAAACAAATTGACAATTGGGAATTTTCTATTGCGTGAAAATTTGATAATAATAAAATATATATATATACTTGAAGACACATATTTTTTTATGGTCTCATTCACGTGAGGAAAGAAAAACAACTTCTGTATTGGGGATAATAAGGAGAATAAAAAGTTTAAGTTTCCTTTATTTAGTAATAAAGCAGCTTCACTTTTTGAAAGAAAAGAATAAATAAAATAGAGTTCTTGTGGGCAAGAAATGAAAAAGAAGGCCACAAAGGTCAATCTTCAATACGAAAACAAAAAAGGATGGAACAACCTTATTATGTTGTTTCAGAGTCAACTCGTAGGTTTCTAGTCTCCCTCATGCACCTTTCTTGATATTTGCTATAACACGCTTGGTTAATTATGCAAGACTTTTATTTTTTTTATGGGGACAAAATAATGTTAAGTTTATAAAAGACAAGACTAGTTGATGTAAATATTTTTTATTTTGTTGAAAAAAAAAGTTATTTGATTTGTTAACATTTTTGAGAATGTGTTAAGGCTAGTTAGGTGGAATTTAAAGTGGTTAACATTTTTTAGAATCTGTCAAGGTTTGTTAGGTGGAATTTAACTCTTAATTGTTAGGAAACGGTTAGAAAGTAGTTATGTTCAAGCAGAGGGTAAAAAGGAAAGAAGAAAAATTTCTCTTTTGGCATTATTTAGTAGAATAAGAAAAAAAAGACTAAAACAAAAAAGAACACACAATTAAAGATAAATGTCATGAAATTGGCTTTATATAAAAATTCCAAAAATCCCGTGAAAAAGAAAAAAAATGATTCCAAATTTAACTAGTGAGAGAGAAAGACAAGACTGGTTGGAACCCAAAAGAAGAAAGCAGGACGTTGCTTTAAGAGTTTAGAGAAATACTTTTCTGAGAAAAAGAAAATAGATCTTCCCTATAAATTGTTCGTCTGACATAAAAATGTAAAGCTCAAGAGTAGTTGGTTAAAAAAACTAGCTTACCGTTGGGAAGACCGTAATATTCTTTACACATTGCTAGGAAAGAATAGATCAGTATCGTGTTCAAAAGTATAGTTCTTTACACATTCCCAGGAAAGAAATAGATAAGTATCGTGTTCAAAATTATGGCTATGCTTGGCTATGCTTGAATGGTTAAGAGAGAGAAAGTATAATAGAAATGAATTGAAATAAGTGTAAATTATGATATAGATACAAATTATAGTAAAGCATTAGAGTTGTTTAGTCCTAACCTGTAACAAGGGAGTCTGCATTAGTAATTTTGAAGGACTATGATATTGAAAAAGGTAAAATATTTTATAGATATATTTTGGAATGTGTGTTTACACAGCTAATGGGTTTTTCTAAAAAGGGTAATTGAGTTGTTTTCTTTCATTAATTTCTTTTTTGGAATTTTTCATAAATTCTATAACTAAACAATAAAGAGTTGTTGCAGTGTAAGAAGACTATACAATCAATATATGTGTGCACAATAGAACTTACATATAGATGTTAAATCAATTTTTAAAAAATAATCTAGGTTAGTTATCTTATAGATGATGAACAACTTGAATATCTTTTTCTCTGTAACAGTCTTAGGTTCTAGATTATTTAGGTCATAGGAGTATAAGGCAAGAACCTTGACAGCCCCGCAAGGTATCATTAATACAATGGAAAAATGTTGAATGGATAGCATTATCAAGAAAGACAATGAGAATAAAGATACAATACTTTTTGAGAACACATTTACAATACGTTGAGCATTGAGCATTCTTTTTTGTTTTTACTGCCCAAGGCCTTACAAGTAGGTCGATACTATAAACTAAAAATATTCATGCAAAGTTATGTGTAAAAATTTAAAATATTGTAAACAGATAAAGAAAAGATGTACTCTTCCATTCTATATCAAATAGAGTGATTTCAATATGTGAAACTAGAATTTTAATTGTAACAAGGAAATTCTATTAGTGAACATAAATGGTTTTGTAAACAATTTACATAACCAAAATTTCGACTCTATTGCATAGAGGAAAGACATCGTGTAGACAATCCTCACGAAAGGTCCAGAACTAAGCAAGTGAGACTTGTTTCATATATATTCACTAAGTACCATAACCTCGTTTACAAGAGAGTAAAACCCTAAGCAAAGTCGAGGACATGCTTAAGGGTATTTCTTGGAAAAAAAATATATACAACAAATTGGCCAACACATTAAATAATATAGATATACAAATACATACAGTCGAAAGAGTTCATAGAACTTGTTTAAGAGGTTGGTCGAGCGGAACGCTCAAATAAACAAAGTTAAAAGGACCTTTATTCATCCAACCCTAACAAATGAGAAACCCAAGAAAAGGGTTGGGGCCTCACACTCGAAGAACCTTGAACATGAAAATTTAAAGACTTTATAAGGACCTAAAACTTTGCAGAACGAATAATTACTTCATAAGAAATAACCTTTAACAATGAAGTCTTGACCAAGGTTTATTCCTTCCACGAATGTAGTCAAACCTGTAAGGAAAAAAAAGAGTTAAAAGTTAGAAATCTCTTAATAAAATAGATAAAATAAAGGGGAGGTAGAATACCTATAAAAAAACATTGGGCACAGTTGCAGACAAGAATAATAACTGCACCTTAAGTTAGAATATTGCAAGTATCACCTCTTTGCACTTAAAATTCACAGAGAAAGCCATTAAAATAAGAAAGAAGCTAAAACAATAACAGTGGAAATAAGAGTCAACATAGGGTCTTCCTAGTTGTGCTTAACTTGAAATGGGTATAGGAGAGAAAATAGGTCATAGTAACCCTCAAAGCCAAGGTCTGGAATCTCAATACAAAGTGAGCCTTCGAAGCATAATGACTGTGAATACAAGCAATAAAACAAAGCAAACACACCAAATTGTGAGTTAGAGAAATATCTTTATGAGGGTTTGAAATCTCAATACAAAGTGAGCCTTCGAAGCATAATT
>APFE030687703.1:203236-228584 GCA_000404065.3 Pinus taeda
GATAGGCACTTCTAAGTTTACCTTCCCGGGTTGACATTAAATTAAACTCTAATTTGCATCTGCATTTTAGACCCAACAGAGGACATCAGCCGAGCAAAGTAGAAGAAGAAAAAAATAGTTGTCTTGAATGACAGAAGTTGTTCCTAGTAGAGAAGTAGCAACAAAGGGGTGATGCAGTTCCTGTTTCATCAAGTTTGAGCCAGGAAGAGGATCAGCGCAGTGGCAGAAAGTAAAAAACTTGACCCACACAATGTCCGATCATCTTTCTCAGTCAGGAAGGATTGATGCTCATGGCCAGGAGGTGCGGATTTTGATGGTGCCGAGATTGTGCAGAGCCTAGAAGCTCTAACTTTTAGTTTTCTTGGGCTTAGGAGGTTGTGGGTAAGTTGCAGAGTGAAGCTGGTGGGGTATTGCAGTCAAAACAATACCTAACGGGGCAAGACCAAGGAGGAGGGAGTGTTGAGGATTTCTAGCCAAGAAATCCGAATTAGTGGTGCAACTGCACTAACAATCAAAGTGGGTGAATCTAGACATTGGTAGAAGGGTTTCCAAGAGGGAAATCGAGGCTCAGAGGGAGTCACACCAAGAACTTCCAGGAGGGAGGTAGAGGATCAGCGAGATGGTAGTGAACGGGGTAAGAGACCAGGACAGACTGGATGGAGCCTCAAACTTCGTAGTCTGGAAGGCCAAAATTTTATCTGTTCTAGATAAGAACCATCTTAATCACTTTGCCTTGAGGACAATAGAGGTCCCAGTTGACTCGGCTGATAATGATAAGTACGAGGATGGAATGGCGAGGGCCAAGAGCATCATCCTTGATGAGGACAAGGACCATGTAGTACCACACATTTCCAAGAAGAATACGGAAAATGAGATGTGGGAGGCCCTAAAGAAGTTGTATCAGCATACTTCTGTGCAGAGGAAGATGCTACTAGAAAATTAGTTGTGGTCATACCAGATGCAAAAGGGAGAACAAATCAACACCTTCCTCAGTCGATTGAAGGAGATCCGGGATCAGCTGACTTCCACAAGGGCCATGTTGGATCAAGAATTGATGGTGAGAATAGCCCTGAACGCAGTATCAGAAGACTGAGAGGTGTTTGTCTAGAGCATATTTGGCAGGGCAACCCTTCTATATTGGGATGATCTGTAATGTGTTGAGCATGTACTTGTATTTATTTTTAGTATTAACATGGTAAATAACTTGTTAATTAATCAGAACAAGTAGGCATAAATAAATCAGAAAGTACATGAAGGGTTTCTAATGGGTTAGACTTAGAAATTCCAACATAAGCATCATAAGAAACCGTTTGCAGGCCATCTCGAATACCAAAAAATGATTACATCCCTAAAAAAATAGTTATTTTGGCCCATAATGAAAAGAGAAGTTGAATATTTGGCTAGGTGCCAAGAATGTCAGCAAGTGAAAAATGAACATCAACACCTAGCTGGATTGTTAAATCTCTTATCCATATCAGAGTGGATGTGAGAAGTGATTTCCCAGGACTTTGTTATGGGAATTCCTTGGACACAGAAATATCATGATTCTATAATGGTAGTAGTTGATAGCCTAACAAAGGATACTCATTTTATTCTTGCGCAGTCTACATACAAGGCTGCACAAGTGGATGATGTTTTTAAAAGAGATATTTTTAAATTGCATGGCATGCCCAAGGTAGTAATATTAGGCAAAGACCCAAAGTTTAGTTCTATCTTTTGGAGGTCATTGTTTATTAGACTAGGTACACGTTTAAATTTTAATATCGCCTACCATCCACATATGGATGGGAAAACTGAAAGAGTGAACCAAATTATTGAGGATATGTTGCATACGTATTGCAAGAACCGACCCACTAAGTGGGAGGATTACATACACCTGGTGGAATCGGTTATAGTAATGGCTATTAAGATTCATTAAAATCAACCCCTTTGAAGCTTTATATGGGAGTAAATCCCATATACCTCTAAGTTGGAGTTGACTTGAGGAAATATTGGTACTAGGACCCGAAAAGCTACAAGACATGGAGCAGATGGTAAAGCAAATTAAACTGAAATTGAAAGAGGCTAAGCACAAGAAAAAAACTATGTTGATTTCAAGAGAACTCCTGGGGAGTTTTAGGTGGGGGAGCATGTGTATTTGAAAGTGTGGTGACATAAGGTGATTCCCTTAGATTAGGGAGTTGTTTTAAGTTGGCTCCTTGATACTACAAACCATTTCAGATACTAGCTAGAGTTGGACTAGTGGCCTGTCAATTAGATTTACCAACTCATGTTAAAGCTCACAATGTATTTCATGTATCTTTGTTAAAAAATATATATCTGATCCTAATCATATAATTAATTGGAATGTTGTATAGGTTGAACTAGAAGGAGAGTTACAGGTTGAACATGTACAAATTTTAGATCAAAAGTATATTACTCTTCGAAAAAGAACCATTTCTTAAGTCAAAGTGCAAAGGAAGCACTTTGGGCCCAAAGATATTGAAAATAGCAACAAGAAATGTTAAAAATAGCATCAAGAAAAGATCCTAATTTAATTTGTCATTGAATTAAATTGCCAATTAAATTGTAATTCCACATCTCATGACAACTTGTAATAGTTAAACAAGTTAATTTGACTTAGTTAGCTCAATTAAATTGAGTTGAGGGTTGAACTAGAGTCATGCAGACTGTCTCCTACAATTAGGAGCACTGATTGAATTTATTTTGAGTTGTAAGTATTTAATTAAGTCTAACTGAGTTAAAGTCAGTTAAACTAGTTCCAACTAATGGAGGAATTAGTGTGAGGTCGAGTAGTGGGGTGTAACCTATAGTAGTGGGGTGTAACCTACAGTAGTAGAGTGTAACCTGCACTAGTGGGGTGTTTCCTATAGTAGTGGGGTGCTGCCCGTCGAACATTGTGGTGCTTCCTGCAGTGATTAACCAGTAAACTGAAGATTCATTCATAATTAACTCATGCATGTCAGATCAGAGAAATTCCTAGTTGAGATTGGAGTTCAAAGGCAATGTACTATCAGTTGTAAAATCATCTAAATTAAACAAATGGTGCATGCAGTCAAAAGAAGGGCTAAAACAAATCAGACATTAATTAGAAAACTCACAATTTTAACCATTTGAATTTCCTATAAAAGGAGGAATGAAGGCACGAGTTTAATAATTATTTTGGTGGGCATGAGTTGGTGAGACCAATAAATAGCAAGCACAAGTTTGTGCGTGGAGTTTGTGAGTGCAAGGAATTAGAGCTTGGAGGCTTGGAAATTTGGCTAATTATTGGCTAAAGGTAGTCAGTCAGGAAGAGGATAGAAAATACTTGTGTAAGTTGAGCTCAAGGTTGAGCAAAGCATATTGTATTCATCCAGATTCTTTGACTAATGAAATATACAGATAGTAGGGGTTTTTAGTTGCAGATTTCCCCAAAAAATCATTGTGTTATGTGTGATTGAATTATTTCTCTTATATTCTTCATGATTTCATCGACCAGTTATTGTTTCCGTTGATGAGTATAGTAGATTCAAGTCAATTATTTCAGCATATTACAATCTACAATTTGAATCTACAAGGAATTTCTACATGGAATTAGAGCTAGATTTGTAGAAATTTCTACATGGTATCAAAGCTTAAATCCCAATAGAAGAGAATAATTCTAAGTTGTCCTTGCATATTGATGGAGCTCTAGTTTATGGCAGATCCAAAAGACCCTATGTGTAGACTTCTTAATGGAGCTAGAAGGCTGCTAGTGGGCAGATGAATGAGCCAAGGTTTAGTCACACAAAAGGAATTTGTGATCAATGATAGTGGCATATTGAGGAGCAGAGAGATTTCACACAGGGAAATCGAGACTCAGAGGGATTCTATTTTCAGAGAGAACAACCCTATGGAAGTTAGTAATTCAAGATCTAGGGAGATTAGACTCATTATTACAGTAGTTGCAGCAACAATGCAGAAGCAACAACAGAGAAGTAGCAGCAACAATATGAGTAGATCAGATTTAGCTCATGCATGCAAAGCCTTGAGGAGCAAAGCAAAGGTTAGATACTTGGTGGTTGAGAGGGAGCATAAATTATATCTCAATATGCAACCTCAAAAGCAGGCTCAAGAAGTTGTGGAAGAACTACAATTCGAGAAGCAGAGAGGAGACAGAGTGGAGACATCCACTCAACCATAGACCTCCAATAGGAGGGAATTTTGAGCCGAGTGGGTAGAAGGAGAACATGCATCCATACCTCTAGGTGTGAGGTGGGGCGATATGAAACCTTAGTCCAAGAGTTTCAGAAATTGGGTAGGATCCATTATGGTGTTTTTTGTCTCATGGATCATTACCTTGCTACTGGGGCCCGCAGTATTCAGTAGCAGGAGGATCAGTGTTAGTCAGATACTGAAGAGTGTAGAGCAGTGTTGAAAGAAAAGAAGCAGGCTCGGTAGCAGAGGCAACAACAACACAATGTCCTAGTAGACAATTGCAGACACAGTTGATTCAGTTTATTTTGTTTGGATGCTTTTTGGTTGCAGATGTTACAGTAGCAACGACAACAATGGCAAGAGTTGCATGTAGAACATTCCAAAGGATCTGGTTAGATTTGAATTCCTTTCTTGTTGAGAGGGAGTGTTGAAAATAGCAATAATAAATGTTAAAAATATCATCAAGAAAAAATCCTAATTTAATTTTTCCTTGAATTAAATTGGGAATTAAATTGTAATTCCATATCTCATGACAACTTGTAATAGTTAACTAAGTTAATTTGACTTAGTTAGCTCAGTTAATTCAAGTTTAGGATCTAACTAGAATCATGATGAGTGTATCCTAAAATTAGGAGCGTTGATTGAGTTTATTTTGAGTTGTAATTATTTAATTCAATCTAACTGAGTTAAAGTTAGTTAAATTAGTTCCAACTGATGAAGGAATTAGTGGGAGGTCGAGTAGTGAGGTGTAACCTGTAGTCGTAGGGTGTAACTTGTAGTAGTGGGGTGTAACTTACAATAGTGGGGTGTAGCATGCAGTAGTGGGGTGTAACATGCACTAATGGAGTGTAACTTGTAGTAGTGGGGTGCAACCTACAGTAGTGGGGTGCAACTTGCAGTAGTGGGGTGTTGACTGTCAAACAGTGTGGTTCTACCAATAGTAGTGGGGTGTTGCCTTTCGAACAATCTGGTGCTTCATGTAGTGATCAACTAGTAAACTGAATATTCACTCATAAATAATTCATGCATGTCAGATCATAGAAGGACCCAGTTGATATTGAAGTTCAGGGACATTGTACTATCAATTGTAAAATCATATAAATTAAACAGATGGTGTATGCAGTTAGAAGAAGGCCTAAAATAAATCATTCCTTAATTAGAAAACTTAATAATTTTAACCATTCAAATTTCCTTTGAAAGGAGGAATGAAGGCACATGTTTAATCATTGTTTTGGTGAGCATGAGTTGGTGAGACCAAGCAATAGGAAGCACAAGTTTGTGTGTGGAGCTTATGAGTGCAAGGAATTAGGAGCTCAGAGGCTTGGAAATTTGGCTAAGTATTGGATAAAGGAAGTCAGTCAAGAAGAGGATAGAAAATAATTGTGCGGGTTTAGCTCAAGGCTGAGGGGAACAAATTGTATTCATCTAGATTATTTGACTAATGCAATCTACAGATAGTAGGGGTTTTTAGCTGTGGATTTCCCTAGCAAAACATTGTGTTACATGTGATTGAATTCTTTCTCTTATATGCTTTGTGATTTCATCGATCGTTTATTGTTTCCACTAATGAGTAGAGTATATTAAAGTCAATTTTTTTAGCATATTACAATCTGCAGTTTGAATCTACAAGGAATTTCAACAAAAGAGGCCACCTGGGAATTGGAAGAAGAAATGAAAGAGGCTTTCTCTATGTTATTCCATAGAAGAATGGAACTTGAAAACTTTGAGGATGGTGTCACTTTAAGGGGAGGGGAGATGTAACACCATGGTTAACTATTCAGGACTTTAATTTCTTTTATTTTTACTGAAAGTTTAAAAAGTTTAGAAAATATTGGTTGATGTAAATATTTTATTTTGTTGAAAATAAAAAGAAAATGTATTTGTGTGGCTAACATTCTTGAGAATGTGTTAAGGGGGTTGTCAGGTAGAACTTAACTCCTAACTATCAAGGGAATGGTTGGAAAGTAGTTATGGCCAAGAAGAGGGCAGAAACAAAAGAAGAACTTTTTCGCCTTTTGGCATTATTCAACTGAACAAGCAAAGAGACACTAGAGCAAGAAAAAACACATGGCTGGAGATAAATTCCATGAAACTCACTCTGTATAGGAATGTTATGGTATAGAAAGACAATGATTCCTAATTTAACCAGTGGGATAAAAAATTGGTTGGAACCCAAAGGAACAAAGTAGGATGTTGATTTAAGGGTTCATGAGAATTTTTATTTTTATTTATTTATTTTCTTTTCTTTTCTTTATTTATTTATTTTTCTTTTTTTTTTTTCTGAAAAATAATATAGATCTTTCCTAGAAACTATTCCTCTAATAGAAAGGAGTAGAGCTCAAGGGTAGCTAGTAAAATAAATAGCTTACGAGTGGGAGGACCATGAAAGTGCTTTACACATTCCCAAGAAAGAATAGATAAGTCTCATGTTCATAATTATGGCTATGCTTAAATGGTTAAGTCAGAGAAAGTAGAATATAAATGAATTGAAATCGATGTAAGTTATGATATAGATACAACTTGTAGTAAATCACTAGAGTTGTTTAGTCCTAACATGTAATAGGTGAGCCTGCATCAGTAAATATGAAGGACTACAATATTTGTACAAGGTAGAAGTTTTTACAGAGAAATTCTGGAATGTGTGTTTACACAGGCGATGGGCTTTGCTGCAAAAGGGTAATTGAGTTTTTTTCTTTAACTAATTTATCCTTTGGACTTTTCCTAAATTCTGTAACTAAACAAAAAAGAATTGTTTGTAGTGCAAGAAAGCCATGCGATCAATATGTATGTGCACAATAGACCTTACATATAAAGGTTAAATAAATTTTAAGAAAATGAACCCTGGTTAGTTATTTTAGAGATGATGAATAGGTTGAATATCCACTTCTTTGAGTTGGTAACAATCCCAAGTTCTAGATTATTTAGGTTAGAAAAGTAGAAGGCAAGACCCTTGATAGGCCCTACCAAGTATCCCGCACTATGGTTTTATAGTAAAAAATATATATGTATGGAGTATGAAACAAAATGCAATCTATCTTTTTGCCAAATCATCAATACAATAGGCAAAAGTTGATTGGATAACATTATCAAGAAAGATAGAAAGAATAAAGATACAATACTTTTTTAGAACACATTTATAATATGCTGAGCATTTTTTTCTAAGTCCTTATGACTAGGTCAATACTATAAACCAAAAAAATGAATATCAGGTTATATATAAAAAATTAAAATATTATAAGGAATTAAAGAAAAAATGGACTCTTCCATTCTATATCAAATTTAGTGATTTCAGTATGCGAAACTAGAATTTTTATTGTAACAAAGAAATTCCATTAGTCAACAGAAATAATTTTGTAAACAATTTACATAATCAAAATATCTTAACAAAAATGTTGAATCTATTTTGTAGAGTAAAGATATCATGTAGACAGTCCTCAAGAAAGGTCCAAAACCAAGCCAAATGATACCTTTTACATAGATATTCACTATGTACCACAACCTCATTTACAAGACAGTAAAACCTTGAGAAAAGTCGAGGGCATGCTTAAGGATATTTCTTGGAAAAACAAAGTCTATACAGTCGACTGACCAAAACATTAAATAATATAGATATACAAATACATGTAGTTGTTGGGTAAGGGTCCCCCAAGTCTAAGTTTTGTCCGAGTCATGTAAAGACTCCGCATTTTGAGGAGCGGAGCATGGTTAGAGTAGTGTTGCAAGAGTCAAAGGGGCTTTAGGGTAGGTCAAAAGCCCCTTCTTTTGTAAAGGGATGGTATTTTCTAAAGTATTTTTAGCTCCGCCCATGGTTTGTGGACCATGTATTGTAAGGGTAATAGAATATATAAAGGGATGTTTTAGTAAGTCTAAGGCAATGAATGAATTTGATGAGATGATATGTTTTTGAGTCTGTGAGATCTTTCTGTATTTGAGCGAAGGGGAAGGCTTCGTCGTGTGTGCAGAGACCTTGGTAAGTCTGTAGCTGTGTGCGGAGACCCCTACGGTCAGGAGGATTGTATCTATGAAGACTTGAACTAATAAAGAAGAATTTGAGACAAATCAGTGTATTTTCGTATGTTCACATAATTTCTATGTTTTAGCTTGTTTATGGTTTTTTTTGTACATTTCTTTTGAATTTGCATCACAAAGGTTCAATTACTATTTTATATGATGAATAATACATGTTATACTAGTTACGCATAGCTCGCAAATCTATTAAGTAGGAAAATACTTTATGATTGTAACAATAAGGTTAACGGATCGCGAAGGTTGGATTAAGCCCTAAACTATTAGAAACCTTACAACCACACTACATGGTCCCTCTAGATGCGGAAACCTAGTTGTAGCATCCCCCAATATTGCCTCAAGTGAGACTGCAGTCTACGCTACACATATCATTTCCAAAAGGGCCGATAGTATATGTTTTTTTTGGTTAGTACAACTACCTCTTAACCTAGGTCTAAGCCCCTCAAGCCAAAAAATTGTCCCTATGCCAGGACAAAGATCTATCTGAGGGATATGTGAAGTGGCGACCGACTAGAAAAGAGATCCAAAATCAGGTTGATCGGAAGTTGCACGAATTTGCAGCACAAGAAAAAAGAAATTCACACCAGTCGACAGAAAGGTGACTAGAAAGGTATATCTATATGGAACAGCATGAGATATTTCTTGCATCATTCACTAACAAGTTGCACAAGTGGCTTTCAAAGCTAGCTGCAAATGAGCCATGTTGGAAACATGACTATCCTATCATGTGGACCTAGAGCTGATTAAGCGACTTAAAGATTCTGAAAATAAGGTCGCAAGAGTTATTGATTACTAGATCGATAGTATCCTCATAGGCTTCATTACGGAATTCACAATTGACACAACAATATCCTACAATGAAGTTGGGTGCATATTTTTCAAACGTCAACAAGGTAAGTATCCGAATTCCTTAAAGCTCTGGATTAATATGTTGTTATGTGAAAAGGGTGTTATGCCTATAGATTGATGTTTAAAAGAAGCCATACTAGATCTATGAGAAGTGGAAAAAGATTCAGATTAGATCGTGACAAAATTATTGAGGGTGAGTACAGTCCATTATTGGGTGAATCAGAAAGCAAAGAAGAAAGGAGCAACCCTAGTACACCTAGAGTCGCGACACAGTCAGAAACTCAAGGCACTTCTAGGATTCCTCATCTTTCCACTCCACCCCCACCTTCGCCTTCACCTCATACACTTACACCTCCACCTCCACTATTCAACATGGCTAACACAGTGAGGATGCCTATCTTTAAGGGTCAGGGATTAGAGGATCCTGATCAATTTTGGTTTGTCGAAAAATATGTGTGGAAAGCGCAGCAGATCAAAAATGACAATATGAATAAATCACGTCTTGTCACGATGCTACAGGATAGTGCATTATAATGGCATACCAAGTAAAGTACGGTGAATCCATATGCTTCACTAGCTGTGATGAAGAACACATTGAATGCAGAGTTTAAGAAGCCCAAGTCACAATCACAATGTATTACAAAAGTAAAAGAAATTAAGAAAGTCGTTAATGAAACTACCTGGGATGTAGATCAGAGGCTAAAATGTTTGATGGAACAAGCCAACTTCTAGATCTCTAACAAACTACAAAAAGAGTGGTATATAGTTGCGCTATTGCCACACCTCAACTACCACTATCGCAATAAAATATTGGGACGCAGGTGAAAGCATTAGAAATCGTGATGAAATTAGAAACTTCGTCGGTGCAAGATACTTACATAGGGGTTCAACAGATACAGTCCCAGTTAGCAAGCTTGCATATGGAGCTGCAAGACTTGAAGAAATGAAAGGATGTTCGATCTGAGATATGCTTAGAAGTTTGGTGTCTAAAGTGTAAAAAGGAAGGTCACTATAAGGACCAATATCCTATCTATCCTGATTATTTGGCTCGTGGAGGTCCTAATCCTTTGAAGCCAAAGCCTAGTGTTGGACCAAGTACCAAAAATGAGCATACGGTGTAGTATTTTCCAAGTTGTAGTCCAGCACCCAACCGATCACTGTTATTTATTACAAAAATATGTTTAGACACTGCATCAATTATTATGTAATTTTTTTCTATTAGTGGCACTTGATGAGATCCATTTTCGCAGCTATGACTTGATGGTAGATCGAACCCTGGCTTATAGGATGCAAGCCGAAGGTCACACACATGAAGATAATGGTTCCCCTACAACCCACGAGGGATTTCGAGGTCGAGGACGTGGTCGAGGAAGAGGCATTGGATGAGGACGAGGTCAAATCATATGATATAATTATTGCGAAGCTGGACATTATGCATGAGATTGTTAGAATCTAACTCACCCTTCATGTCAGTATTGTAGACAATTTGACCATGTGATGGAAGATTTCCATGTTTTAATGTCTAAGATGCAGGAAAAGAAGAGTCAATAGCTCGTGCAGAATATACAAATGATGTGATCTGAGCTGTGCAAAGATAACCCAAGCATTAATATTTTGACACGAAGTGGTGAGGCTATAGGTGAAGATAGAGCAGAAGGTAAAAGGCATGTGGCAGATACATGGGTGAGGAAGGAGAGAAGAATATTTGGTTCGATCTACATAAGGAAAAGGAAACTTTCTTGGAGGTGAATAAGAGTATCATGGACCCAGGAGCTTCGACATCAAGGACGCAGACACAACCAGAACCCTAAAAGAAGTCATTTCTACAGACTTGTATGAAGTTGTTAAGGGACTAGAAAGCAGTGGAAGGGCTGCAATAATTCATCAAAAATTGTGCCAGTAAAGAGAATCCACAGCCTAAACAACATTCAATAAATAAGGTTAACAAAAATAAGAAAATAATTGGTCGAGAAATCCAATTAACTACATAGATTGGTGAATTTGAAATGGATCAAGTGATTCTGGACTTAGGATCGAATGAAAATGTGTTGCCGAAGCAGACTTGGGAGCAGATGGGGCAACGAAAGTTGCAATGGTCACCAATTTAGTTGTGCATGGCCAATCAGCAGAATATTATCCCGATGGTTCGATTTCTGGGCATTATGGTGGATATTGAAGGAGCAAGCATGATGGCATATTTTGAAGTCATTGATATTGTGGACGATAGTAATCCATATCCCACTTTGCTCGAAATCGATTAGGATTTTTATATGGATGCCATAGTAAAATATCTAAAAAGGAGGAGTATGGTATTTGAAAAGAAAGTTACCAGGGTCATTGTTCCCTTAGATCCCTTTGAAGGAGTGCGATATACAAAACCCGTCCGCAAAGAATATGGTGATGAAGACATTGACCACATCTACAAGTTAACTGCACAAGACAAGGATTGGATCAACCCCACCGTAGATGGAAGGATAGGCTGGGAGAAGGATAGTTCATGTCATTCAGACTCTAATGAAGAATTAGAGAACTAGCAAAACTGGTTACACGAAATTTCTACTCTATGCTTTAATAGAATGACAAAATATCTTTGTTGCATATCAACCAAGGTACATAATTTACCATATTATGATGGAATAAGTGATGTCAATTTGTTTCTGAATGAATTTGAAAGGAATGTACCAGAAGAACAACGATTCTAGGCCTTGGATATAGCCTTGAGTGCTACGCATATGTGATGGTAGGGCACACATAAGAATAGAATTGGATATTGGAGAGAGTACCAAAGGTTGATGAGGCTTAGGTTTGGTCATGAAAATGCAAGGATCATAGAGAAGTACAATGGGAAGGATGATCCTCGAGATCACTTGTCTGGTTGGACTAAGGCATGGGGCGAAGAACCTCGACCATAATGGGTACATGTATTTGTTCACGTTTTGGATGTGATACCAATGAATTGGTATCTTGAAACAAAGTTGCACCTTAGTACCGCTGATTGGAATGATATGAAGGACATTTTATATCGACCTTTAGCTTGAAGATGGTTTTCAGTGTATAGATGATGCCCTTCAAGAAATTATAGGAGTAATTTTCCAGACACTTAAGCAGGCAATGACTTGGGTACATCCTGACTGGAATGTGCAGTTGTAGCACGCATTGGAATGCTATAATATGACTGCCGAGGAGGATGAGGAATATCCGCCCAACATTAATATTCCTAAGTTAGAAGGATAGTGCGCAATGGGAGGACCCGATGTAGCACAACCTATTAAGATGCGGTAGGTCAACATAGGCTTAGAGGTAGAGCTCAAGTTATCACAAATAAGATATGAATGGGACAAATATACAGTAGGAAAGGTCATCGAGTTATTCCATGAGTATGAGGAGCTATTTCCAATGAAGTTCATAGAGTTAAAAGGCATCATAGGAGACTTGGGCATCATGAAAATCACTTTGAAGCCAGATGTGAAGCCTATAAAACAACGACTGTATAGGGTCAACCCAAAATACAAGGAGAAGGTGAAGGAGGAAATTGAGAAGATGGTCACAACTGCCATAATCAAACCTATGGAATAATCAGAATGGGTGAGCCCAACGGTAGTGCAGGAGAAAAAGACCAAGGGGGAAATAAGGATCTGTGTCGATTTAAGGAAGTTGAATGACACATGCATGCTGACTCGTTCCCAACACTGTTCACAGATGAAGTTTTGGAAAATGGACGACGACAAGAGGCCTACTCCTTTACAGATGGGTTTTCTAGGTACCATCATATTAAGATAGTGCCAAAAGATAGGAGTAAGACCACCTTCACTGCTGAATAGGGTTCCTTTCAATATACAGTCATGTCGTTTGTGTTGAAGAATGCACCAGTGATATTTTCCAAAGTTTTCGTCGCACCATTTAAATAATTCATTCACAAGCTTTTGGAGGTTTATTTTGATGAATGGACAGTCTTTAGACTATTGAAAAAGCATGTCTCGAGCCTCTGCTTGATGTTGGATATCTACAGGAAGTATCAAATCTCATTAAACCTAAAGAAGTTTATTTTTTGTGTGCCTTATGGAATTTTACTTGGACATGTTGTCTGTAAGAAAGGTTTGATGGTAGACCTTGAAAAAAATCATTGTTATTATTAATTTGGATCCACCTAAGAATGTGAAGCAGCTCTGCACAACTCTTGGACACACTTGATATTATCGAAAATTAATTAAGGCGTATGTGTGGATCACTGTGCCGATGGAGAAATTACTAAAGAAAGATGCCACCTTCCATTGGGATGACAAGTGTCAAAAGATCCTTGACATCTTAAAAGATAAAATGGTCACTGTGTTGATCCTAGTGTTTCCAAATTGGAAGAAGGAGTTCCACATTCATCTAGATGCATTGTGAATAGCTTTGGGAATTGTCTTAGCGCAACCATGAGAGGGGGATCTTGCTCACGCCATTGCATTTATGGGTCAGAAATTGTTTAAGGCGAAGAGGAATTATTCCACGATGGAGCGAGAAGTCTTGGCTATGGTATACGCGTTGTAGATGTTCAGACATTACTTGTTGGGTACGCACTTCAAGATGTTCATAGACCATTTTTCCCTAAAATACTTGGTGAACAAGCCTGTGTTGAGGGGGAATATTTGTAGATGGCTATTGTTGTTCCAAGAATATGATTTTGAAGTAATAGTCAAGCCAGGACGACTAAACACTGGGCCATATCATCTGTCTAGAATTGAGACCGACGAAGAACCAACCAACATTGAGGAAGGATTGCCTGATGCACATCTCTTCGCAATCAGGGTTGCTGATGAAAATTTTTCCGATATTATTTACTTTTTGAATACCCGAGTAGCCCCTGTGGAGTATACAATGCAACAAAAGAAAGGACTAATAGTAAGAGTGTGATTTTTTCTCTAATTGTTAGGCATCTGTATAAAATGGGACCTAGTGAAATATTGCGCAAATATGTCCCTAAGCAGGAAAGACACAGTATCTTGGTAGAAGCACATGGTGGTGTAGTGGGAGGGCACTACGTAGGGAAAGAAACCGTGTAGAAAATTTTGAGGGCAGGACCATGGTGGCCCATGGTGCATAAGGATTCTAAGGACTATTGTAGTGCTTGCGATGTTTTCCAGAGGACCTGAAGACTGTTGCAGAGAGATGAATTTCCGCTTAATCCACAAGTTACCTTGTAGGATTTTGATAAGTGGGTGATTGATTTTGTGGGGTAGATAATTTCACCATGCAAGAAGAAATGTGCGTGATATATTATTACTGTGACGGATCATCTAACTAGGTGGGTTGAGGCACAACTAGTAAAGGATTGCAGCGTAGACATTATGGTGCACTTCATCTTTGAGTATATATTGTTGAGGTTTGGGTGCCTGAAGATCCTAATGAGCAACAGAGGAATGCACTTCCTCAACAACACTATTGAGGCATTAACAGAAGAGTTTCAGATACATCATCAGAAGAGTAAGCCTTATCATCCTTAGGTGAATGAAACAATTGAGGCTTTTAATAAAATTTTGGAGAACGCTCTGACAAAGATTTGCAGTGCCAACGGGAATGATTGGGATGTGTGCATACCCTTATGGGCATACAGGACTACTTGAAAGAAGTTGACAGGGCATATTTCATTTTGACTGGTGTATAGACAAGAAGTTGTAATGTTGATGGAATATATAGTGCCAAGTCTTAAAATCGCAAGAGTCATGAATATGGTGGACAATGATATTATGGAAGAAATATTGGAACAACTACTCACCCTAAAATAAGAACTCTTTCTTGCACAATTTCACCAACAAGTACAAAAATCCCAAGAAAAGGCATGGCACGATTGACATATTAAGCAACAAACTTTTAAGAATGGAGGCTTAGTTTTGTTTTATGATAGTAAGTTCATGGAGTTCCCTGGTAAGTTCAAGATGCATTGCTGAGGCCCATAGGTTATCAAGGATATCTCAGGTGCAGTTTAGCTCGCAAAGTTGAATGGAGAATTATTTGTTGGACGAGTAAATGGGAGTAGGTTGAAACTCTACAGGTATGATTTTGTCCCTAGGATTGTGCGATGACTATATGAATGTTTGAAAATATTAGTGCTATAGGCAGTTGGAAGGAAGCATGGGACTATAAAGTACTTTGCCAATGAAGGAACTTGTCGAAGAAGCAGGACTACGCAACATTCAAGAGGATGGTGCAGATGAAGAAAGTTGTGACGAAGAAGGGGTAATTACACTACTCAGAGGGTTCTGACGCAATTCGACTAGAATAGGACCGTTGGGGTTAATTTGATAGGGGAATGGTCATTAAAAGGAGTAGGGGAAACACATTTAAGGAGCATATCTAGGAAAATATGCCACCAAATTCACATTTATGAGGATTATTTGGAGTGGATTGAGTGGTTTGAACTTGAAAATGATTTTAAATATGGCACCCCACTCCCCATTCAAAAAATTTGTTTGTTGAGAATTCGTTGTGTGATTTTGCACCTCAGTGTGATCTGATCATTCTGTTGCATGTCTAGTTGGGTTTGGAAGAAGATTGAACAGGATTTTCCGAGTCAAGGGCTAGAATCCATCATGACCCCTCACAGCCAGCACATACTATTGCACCAAGATCGCCAAGAACTAAGCCTACTACCACAATAGTAGTGACCAAGAAGAAGAAACATCCCCAAAGGACCCTAGTTCAGAAATCACTAAGGAAAATCCCCACAGAACAATGGAGTAAGGAGAGAATGGATAAATAGAAGAAGCCAATGGAGCCCCAAGATCTGGATGAGAAGGAAATAGCCGACGGATTTGAGGATATTAGCGCAAATGAGGTGGAACTAATCTCCAGGTTGTCACCCTATATGTCGTCGAGGAAGCCAACTTCAAAGGTGACAAATGACCCATATTATGTCAAATACAAGATATTTACATCCCTGTTACCAAAGGACGTGCGGATTGAGGGAGAGTTGTTGGCTAGGGTGCCACAACTGCACATGGAGGACTGGGATTTCAATGATCGCAACAAGTATCCCTAATTCGAGCCTAGCAAGTACCTCCAATCTATTTATTATGAACAAGCTATAGTGACAACGATTGAGTTGATAAAGTGGGTAGCGAGGATTCAATGCTCTAGGTTTCTAAATATGCTTTATGTTCCATACTTTGGGCACAACAACATAAATGATATATGTGTGCGCCAACTATTAGCATTGGTACATGATGGGTGTCTATGGCTCAGAACTCCAATCTTGATTGACGATATGTTATTCTGAAGAATTACTATGCTGCCTTACCAAGGAGCGAACCCCAATGACGCATTTGTCAGGAAGTATCGAGAGAAAAAGCTAGTTGATCAGATGAAGAATGAATTCATCTTAGTCAAGAAGTCCCGAGGCTATGCTATCAATTCTATTAATTATGAGGTTGTGTGTTTTTCCACATCCATTTTAGTTGGTAGGATCATGAGGAAGTGTCAGGCAGACGAAGTGCCGACCCCAATTGTATCCTTAGCTTCACAGTGCAGCAAGGGGCTCCAGTTTAATTGGGTTGGGTATCTATGCCATGAATTTTTGGATCACTGTCAAGAAGCGTAGAAAGAATGGAATCCATTCCACTACACATGGATATTACTCGTAATCGCATTGGTAGCATGGAGAATGCCAAAGCAATTGCAGTTCCACAGTTCCCTAATATGGATTTGTGCACAGTCATCAACCAAATGTCATGGCTATCACCCCCATTATTTCAACAATATAGAGACATTTCCAACTTTAAGGAGGATTTTCATAGTGTCTTTATCTACACAAACAAATATTTGGAGAAGGTATGGTATGAGCTACCATACTTAGTTTCTGAAGAGAACATCCTGATGGTCATCAGCAAGTGGTCGAGTAATTGGCTCACCCCAGTTGAAACAGAGACAAAGAAGGTGGGCATAAGTAAGACATAGCAAGCCACTAGAGGTGCACATACAAAAAAGACAGCGGCATAGGAGACGGTGCCACAGAAGGTCACAATTGACCTTGAGGAAAAAATTGCACAGGAAACAAAGCACAAAGTTGAGAAGGAGACCAACAAGGGTGATCAGGGTGGTAAAGACCCTTTTTTGGAAATGGAGGATCTCGATTCCCCATTTATTGTGAAATGGTGAAAGAAGCAAAGTACTGGAGGAGCGCAGAAGAAGCAGAAGTCCAACAAATCCATTGGCGCAAAGTCAATGGTCCTCACTAAGGGGGACATAGATGAGATAGGAGACACAATATGGGATGTGACGGAGGAATTTTGGGGAAATAATGAAGACCAGTACAAAGTGGTGTTAACAGAGGTCCAACAGGGCCTCAAGAAGCTGGAAGTTTAGGCGAGCACGGTTCTAGTGAGACTGACTCAGGCAAGCATGGGTCAAGTGAGCATGTCAAAATTTGGTACCACTACCAAAATCACATTCGAGCTCCAAGCAGTGCAACTACGAGGGGACTCTCTCCATTTTGAGACAGTCGACGAACATGAGCACACACAATACTAGACAAATATAAGTCTCACCCTTGCAGTGTTACCCATTCATGCATTTCATGATTTACCCCAGGCAGTCTCTAACAAATTGAAGATCCAGAAGTAGCGAGATTTGTTGGTCATCAAAGAAGTGAAAAATGAAAACCAACTGATTTTTGAAGAAAATAATAAAGTGGTGCATGATTGTGATGAGGCAGTTACGCACAGCCAACAACTGGAAGAGGCCACAACCAAAGTATGCAGTGATCTTCCAGAGTTCCAGATCCTAGCTGAGGTAGCTTCAACAAAAAAACTTTAGAAACTTGCAATAGTAGTGAAAGAATCGAAGGAAGAGGTGAGCAAGGTTAGATTTGAACTACAAATGTAGATTATAGAACTTCAGATGAAGTTGCAACCTACAATGCCACCAGAAGTTTGAGAGTAGCATGAAGCTGCCATAAAAGATGTTATGACACAGATAGCGACTGCAATCAAGGGCTATAGTCAATGTTTTGAAGATACAATGGAAGTGTGGGTCGCACTGCAAGAAGACCCACATGTGCAGAATATTGAAGTAGAAATCAGAGACAAGCAACTACAGTCCGCTGAGCTTAAAGCAACCATACATACCTTAGCACCTATGCAACGATTCACTTGTCTTCAGGAAGGAACACTTTTGCAGGTACAGATTGATGAGCTACTAAGGAAGGCACAAACCATCTTCGCGTGGATGTAGCCTTAGGAAGATGAGGTCTTCCATCTCACATAGGAAGTAGAGGGAAAATTGAATAGCATGTAGCAAAAATAGAGGACAATTGACCTTGCAATAAAAGGGTCAACAACAGATAAGCTCATGGACGAAGTTCAACAAGCTGCAGAACAATGCACAATGACTCTTTATCCACTGAAGTCAAAATACAAAGGCCTAAAATAAAATATCGAGGGCATACCAGCTGAGTGACTAAAGGACGAGTCACATCTTTGTGTTGGGGATTTGTTCGATAAGGGTCCCTAAGGTCTAAGTTTTTCTAAAGTCATGTCAATACTCCACATTTTGAGGAGAAGAGCGTGATTAGTGCAATGCTATAAAAGTCAAAGGGGCTTTAGGGTGGGTCAAAATCCCCTTATTTTGTAAAGTTATGGGATTATCTAAAGTATTTTGAGCTTTGCCCATGGTTTGTAGACCATGGTATTGTAAGGGTAAAATAATATATAAAGGGATGTTTTATCAATTCTAAGGCAATGAATGAATTTGATGAGATGATATGCTTTTGAGTCTATGCAATCTTTTTGTATTTGGGTGAAGGGGAAGGCTCCTGCAGCTGTGTGCACGGAGACCTTGGTAAGTCTGTAGCTATGTGCATAGGGTCAAGAGGATTTTATATGTGAAGACTTGAACTAATAAAGAATAATTTGAGACAGATCTGTGTATTTTCGTATGTTCGCATAGTTTTTGTGTTTTAGCATGTTTATGGTTCGTTTTGTACATTTCTTCTGCACTTGCATCACGAAGGTTCAATTATTATTTTTATATGATGAATAATACATGTTAGACTAGTTGCGCACAGTTCACAAATCTGTTAAGTAGGAAAACACTTTACGACTGTAACAATAAGGTTAACGGATCATGAAGGTCAGATTAAGCCCTAAACTATTAGAAACCTTACAGACACACTGCATAGTCCCTTTTGATGCAAAAACTTGGTTCTAGCGTCCCCCAATATTGCCTCGGGTGAGACCTCAGTCTGCACTGTGCATATCGTTGCTGAAAGGGATAGTAGTATAGGGTTTTGTTGGTTAGCGCAGCTAACTCTGAACCTAGGTCTAAGCCCCTCAAGCCAATAATAGTCGAGAGAGTTCATAGAAATTGTTTAGAAGCTTGACTAAGCAAAAGGCTAGAATAAAAAATTTAAAAGGACTTACGTTCGTCAAACCCTAACAAATGAAAAACCAATGAAAGGGGTTTGGGCCTCATGGTCAAAGAACCATGAAAACAAAAATTTAAAGACTTTGTAGGAACCTAAAAATTTGTAAGCCAAATAATTACTTCATAAGAAAGAACCTTTAGCGATGAAGTTATGACCATGGTTTATTCCTTCCATGAATGGAGTTGAACTTGTAAGGGACAAAAGAACTTTATCAATCAAATAGATAAAATGAAGGAGGGGTAGAATACCCAAAAAAGAACATTAGGCATAGTTGCAGGAAAGAATAATAATTGCACCTTAAGTTAGAAGACCATGAGTATCACCTCTCTGCACCTGAAATTCATAGAGAAATCCATTAAAATAAGAAAGAAGCTAAAACAATAATAGTGGAAATAAGAGTCAACATAGGGCTTGGATAGTTGTGCTTAACTTGAAATTGGTATGGTATAGAAAACTAGCCATAGTAACCCTTAGAACCAAGGCGTAGCTAGTTCGAAGAATCTCAGTCCAACCTGAGTCTTTGAAGCATAATTACTATGAATACAAGTAGTAAAACAAAGCATAAACACCAAATCGTGAGTTAGATAAATATCCTTATGATGGTTTGTATATTTCAACAAAAATGAACTGTTATGCGAGACCAAGCAATGAAAAGAAGGAAACTAATCTGGAGGAGCACATAACTCTTAACCATCAATGGGAATTCCTCAAAAGTGTCGTGGAAGTATTAGCAAGTCTGAGTAGAGGTAATAAAATGGAACTATGGAGGTAGAATCAGGTGAAGTAGGAAAATAGATGTCTTGGAGTTGCAGAGTTTCTCTCAAGCGAAAAGAATTGTAAATGAGACAAAGATGACGACAATGGGTAGGGGTGTTACACCAAAAATGACTTTGAACCCTTATTGTAATCGATCTAAACCATAAAACATGTGCACTATTGATGACCAACCATGTCAAATGTTATTGAGAAATCTAGGGCATTATTATTAGGTGATTTCTCTTCTATTAGTGACTTCTTTTGAATGTTTTTTACTTATTTAGACTAGAATCTTCTTCATGGTAGATAGTAGTGTTCTTCTTCATCAAATAGTAACCAATGCATGAACATAAATAGACAAGAGGCACAACATGTAGGCTATGAGCCAGGGCCAAAACCTCTCACTTTTTGAAAGGAAAACCCAAACAAATTCTTCTTCTAGACATTCCAATTGATGAATACCAAGACCGAGATCCTTGACCTATTAGTCACTTCCCAGATCAAGAAACTATCTCTCTTGATTGTCTTCTCCTTCCTCCTTTCGGTTCCTCTCATGAATTGAGATCATCTTCTTTCAGTTGACATACTTGAGATGGCACTGTACCATATCATTGTCTTGTCACAAAAGTGTCCTTACTACATTATTAGAAAGACATTGTAATACTTCTCTTAAGGGAATCTATTTCACATCAGCAAACTGTGGCTTCTATTCATGATCTATTTTTCTATCACCTTTTCTTAGTCCAAACTGTATGTTGTGATATGATATCTGAAATTGTCCATCAACACAAAGATCAGAATTGTTGTGTGATTGTGCTAGGAGTCTGAATTCATAATTGTCCTCTCCATCCGAATCACAGAGATGTTTGACTTATGTTCATTGCATTTCATAGAAGAATATGAGCTTGTGTCTTATCCTTTCTCGCTACCACTATGATATAAACTTTAGAGGGATCTGAGTTCCAATCTCCATATTTATTCCCAAGTTCGAGCTCCTTCTATACCATGATCTGAATTCTGTTATTGTGATCCGAAAAAAAACTCAGAGACATCGAACTTCTAAATTGTGTGTATAAGAAGTTCCTTTACTTGGTATATATAGTGGTTGATATGCATAAATGAGCTAACATGATCCATGTGAAGCATTGTGACTCCATAAGGTAAGGCCGACATGATCTTTGATTTAACTTGAAGCCGACATAAGGAAGAGAGCTAGTGCTTGTCGTTGGAGAGCTTCTAGACAGTCCTATTAACTCAAATATATTTGTTACATGCCCAAAAAGGGTTATTCATACATCACATAGGCTCTTTGAATTTTAATGACCAATCCTAAATCTCTCAATGGGAACCATCTAAAAATCAAATCACTTTCTCATGAAACCCATGAAGCAAGGTTTACAATAATTATTTTATTTTCTTCCTTACATCATTTACAAAAGTAACAATTACATGTCATTATGAAGACCGAACTAGTTACACTTTTCAACACTTCCTCTTAACTAGGGTGGTATTCAAATGGTACTTGGTCATTCTCAATATGAAGATTTCTCATAAGAAGAATTCGGATTGGTAACTCATTTGTATAACATCATATCAACCAAAATTGTTACATAGTAATGCCTTGACTAACAACTCCTTATCTCCACAAGATCTGAGCTCAATGTTGGTGAGCCCAATGATTTATAGACACCCTCATCATTGTCTCTCTCGGAACATCCTTGTCTGGGTACTTGGGGTGTGTTCCATGAGGACTATTCTTATCCTGGACTCCCCAACCCTCAAATAATATTGGTCCTCCATGACCCATCCAGATATTAGTTCAAAAATAATAAATGAACACTTAAATGAAGCATTATCTTTGTGATGGTCTTTCATCATGATATCTTCTACTAGGTATCAACATCCTGCATACAGATTGACACATTTACCAAATATATTCATTGTCAAGGGTCTCCATCTTTTTCTGACTCCTATCTGAGTCTTCATATATTTTTGGGAGATATTCTAGTCAATTCTTCTTGGACTTTAGATATTGAACGCCTTCTATCATTATTGCATATTTTCACGATCTCTTCCTTTCTTTTCACACACTTTATTCCAAGGAGCTTCCAAACAGATTTCCTTAATTGTAGCCAACTTCCTCATGATTCATATGATAACATATTATGCTGATTTCATCCAGTGCGACTCATTCCTTCCAACATTCTTTCATAGGAGGAGATTCCTTTCCTTTGATCATGCTTCTCAAAATAGAAGTAGTGATCCATGTTACCTACAACCATACGACATGACATTATAATATTAAATACAAACATACATACCTCATTTACCTTTAGGTCATCTAGGCTTCTTTCAACAACTTCCTTGATTGAAAATATCTTCAACCCCTTAATTTGCTTCGTCTCTGATGTCATCATATCATCATCCCATTTACTCCACAAGTTGGAGTTCCTAATGAAACACTTAATTTCTCTCTAGATCGGTGAATCCTCCAATGAGGATTCCATCTCCCATATCCTTATTCAGTAGATGTTTCCCTTTTAAACTAATGTATGATGAGACTTGTCCTAAATGACTTATTCCTTTGATATTTCAATGAGGTCACCAAGAGCTATATCCATCAAAGTTGACTATAAAACATCCTTCATGTTTCCTATGGTGATGTCAAAAGCTCTTGCTTCTAATGCTTCATGATGCCACGATGCACCTTATTATTTATTATAGCCATAACACAATATTTAGAAGCTATGTCAAGACCCTTTGTGAGGGATACTATCTTAGACATAGTAGAGATCTCTTAATTCCTCTTTTCTTGGACTTCTTCCTTTTAACTTCATCCTCTTCTTTGGTGATATGGGCTTCCTCTCTTCTTTTGATATTGTCCCTTTGAGACAATATTTTCTGTAATGTCCATAGACTTTACATCCATAGCGTTGAATCTCAACTATGCTCTTCTTTATTTTCTTAAGGAATTTTTTTTTCCAAACTTCCTTTTCCTTCCTGTAAATGTTTGACTCCTTTTAACCTTCAACACTTTTCCCTCAGCTTGTCTTCTTCTATCTTGCATAGAAACCACAAGTTGTCGAATGAGGTAATTTTCTTGTCCCCATGGACATTTGTTACCTTGTTCATCAATTGGTGTATTTAGATAAATGATGAGTTTTCTTGTCCCCATGGATTTGTCCTAACGATGAGTCTTGTTATAAACTTGAAACATCGACAAAAAAATTATTATTATGGTTAATATTCTGAATAATCATTCTTAATGATGATTATCTTATTATCATCTCTCCCAGATCTCGCAGTAGAGACCTTATGAAGATATCCCATCATTCTTTGATACCTCCAATTTTGTGTAGATCATATCTAAATCCTATGACCTTCTTTATCAAATATTCAGATAATATTCTTACGAGCTTATCATATACATCTCTTTGATATCTCCAATATTTCTATATGAGGGGACCTTTCATAAGAATTCCTTTCCATGAATTCAGAGGAGACCTTTTGATGTGTTCAATGACTTCACCTTCTTTGAGGACTATGCCTATCCTCCTTTTTCATGCAAGGAATTTCAATGACCCAACCAGCTTATAGATCTCCTTGCAAATATAAAGTCATTTTACCAAATTTAATTAAAGAATGAAAGATACCTACTTGACAAGTGAAGATGAAATCTTCTACTTGATCACTTTCATGATGATTGAAGGAGATGTATTTGTTGCTTCCTTGGATGATCTTCTTCCAGGACAAGGAGATGATCCTTGCTTCAAGAAGAGGGAACTTGCCTTATAATTTTGGAGATGATGATAATGCCTTCTTGCCTTCAAGATACTTCGACTTTTCTCATAGTGTAGTTTAGAAATTCTTCTAGGATTTCGACTCTCTCCAAGATGATGTGATCGTCAAATTTAAAGTATTTCAAACTACTTTTATTTGCAGATAACTTGATGAGGGTCTTTGTGGTCTTTTGATGATGATTATAGGATCAAAATCTCTTGTTGTTGTAAACTTATTCTTCGACCTAAGATTTGATTCTTCAATGTAGATCTTGATATTTTGCTTTGATAACCTTTGAATTGCTTTGATGCATTTATTGAAACTCGATCCTTGAATGTCTCTTTGATTAGATGCCCTTCCTTAGACTTCAACACCTTAACACTGATACCATGTTGAGAAATCTATGGCATTAGTATTAGGTGATTTATCTTTTATTAGTGACTGCTTGTTAATGCTTTTTACTTGTTTAGATTAGAATATTCTTCATGTTAGATTAATTTTGTTCTTCTTCATCAAACAATAATGAATGCATGAACATAAATAGAAAAGAGACATAGCATGGAGGCTAAACCCACACAAATTCTTCTTCTAGAGAATCCGATTGAAAAATACCAAGACCGAGACCCTTGACCTATTAGCTGCTTCCAAGATCAAGACACTAGCTCTCTTGATGGTCTTCTCCTTCCTCCTTTCTGTTCCTCTCACACATTGAGATCATATTCTTTCAGTTGACATACTTGAGATTGCATTGTACCATATCATTGTCTTGTCACAAAAATGTCCTTACTACAGTATTAGCAAGACACTGTAATACTTCTCTTAAGGGAATCCCTTTCACACCACCAAAATGTGGCTTCTATTCATCATCCATATTGCTATCACTTCTACTTAGTCCAAACTATATGTTGTGATATAACATTCGAAATTGTCCATCAAAACAAATGTTATAGACATATTTGGGCAATGCAACCCCAATCACATATCTCCATAAACCAAGGGCTTCTGAGTCCCTAAAAGTGTTGTTTCACACCCTAAAGGAACAAGGTCAGCTGATTACATCATCTCCCACAAGTTCTCCATGGAAAACTGCTCAAAACTGGTCAAAACTAGACCATACAGACTGCTCAGTGCTAAGGGTGCGATGCATCTCACCTGCCACATGCAAAAAGTGCGATGCATACTGAAAACCCCTTTTATAGGGTGTGATGGGCGAGAGTAGACAAATGGCAAAGATAGATTGCAAGGTGGATGATCATGGAATCTTCCAGAAACTTCTCATGTGACACTTGCCTCTCTGAATTCGCCCAGGGATGAGTAAGAGATCATGAATCTCCAAGTGGAACCAAGAAATATCAG
>APFE030687724.1:3771-30506 GCA_000404065.3 Pinus taeda
AGAGACAAACATGTTTTTAAGTGACTTTCTCTCTTTTTGAAGTTTGACATGAAGAGCAGAGGTATGAGGCTTGACAAGGAGGATAATATGACTATTGATGGATCCATATTAACTGTAGATAGTCATGGTGACAAATTTTAGTGTAACAGGGCCCAAAAAAATTGCTAAAAATAGTAAACTATGCTACAATAAGGAAACTAAAAAGATGAAAGAAAAAATGGTGGGGGTCCAAATGGACTTGGTGGGTGGCAACCAATATCCACTTGGATCATTCCTCCCCCCTTAAGAAGCAATGGTTTCCATTGCATTGAGTTCCTCCATGAGATGAGGAAACTTCTGCTAAACTTGGTCCCTAGTGAACCACTTCCCCTGGTGAAGGATTTGGCCTTCTTTGACAACTCGATACAGTTGGATATTATTCTAGAGAGTGTGCATAATCTATGTGTCCATGATTGGATCAGTTGCAACTTGTTCCATGCAATCTAGATTTAACTCTGTGGGTGTGAGCTGTTTTGCAATGTGGGATGTGTCTAGTAATGGTGGAAAGTATAGCCGAAGGCGGTCCACATTGAAAACTGGGTGTAGGCCAAGGAATGGGGGAATGCTAAGCTAAAATGCATTGTCTCCCACAACCTTGGTAATGGTGTAAGGACCATGTCAGAGTGGTTTGAGTTTTTGATAGGCTCTGGTAAGGTGTTCCTTTTACAAATGCATCCAGACTTTGTTGCCCACCTGAAACTTGTGTGGCACCTGATGTTGATCATGTCGCTGCTTGTACTTGGCATTTGATTTCTCTAGAATGTTATGGAACTGCTGGTGAATATGTTATATTTTCTCAATGAAGTTTTTTGTCTTATCTATTTCAGACTGGACATGAGCTAAATTTGTGTGAGTAGCTGCAAATGGCATGGCCACATCAATGGGACATAGTGGCTGGAATCCCAAGCCCACCTAAAAATGGATGTGGCCAGTCGAGCTATGGAGAGCCTGGTTGTAGATGTTATGAACATAGGGGAGGCTCTCATCTCATGTGCATGGATACTTTGAGTTTTACATGCGCAGAATGTGTACGATCATTCTGTTGACAATCTTTGTCTTGCCATCAGTTTGAGGATGGAAGGTTGTGGACTTAGTGAGTTTGGTGTCCAGCATCGACCAGAGACTGGACCAAAATGTACTAAGGAACCTGCTGTCCTGACCTGAGATGATAGACTGTGGGATCCCAAAGTGTACCCACACTCATTCAAAGAATATTTTAGCAGTGGCTTCTACTGCAATATTCTTCTTGCAGACTGCCATAATGGACATCTTCGAGAATCTGTCAATGACCACAAAAACACAATCGTTTCCATGCGTAGTAGAAGGAAGGCCTGACATGTAATCCATGGAGATGGATTCCTAAGGTTGACTAGGGGTAGGCAGCAAGGTATTGAGGCCTTTCTTCTTGATGGTCGGTTTGGCAATGGCACGAGTAGTGCATGATTTGATGTACTTCCCAACATCTTGTCGAAGATTCGGCCAATAGAAATACCTCTATAGTACCGCCACCATTTTCTTGACCCCCAGATGCCCAACATCCCGACTATAGTGTGCTTCCAAAATCATCTTGGCATGCTTGCTTGAAGAAATACAAAGGTGCCCAGGTGGTATAACAAGGCATTCTAGAGGTGAAAATCTTGAACATACTAACCCTTCAAGAGTGTTTGGTATGTGTGGCTGAATTCTAGGTCACTTTTGTAGAGAAGTGTCCAATCAGAAGTCTCATGTCCACAAGAGTTGAGCACGGTGGTTAACGCCATGATCGGTGGTGGACTGAGGCAATATGCAACATTATTAGTGCTACTCTTCTTATACTTGATATTCAAATGGAGCTGTTGTAAGTATGTAGACCACTTCTGATGGAAATCATTCTTCAATTTCCCTTGGGTCTATATGAACTACAGGGGTCATTGGTAGGTGTGGATGACTGTTTCCTTCCCCAAAATGTAATGTTTCCATTGTCGGTAGGCCTGCACAATGGAATACATCTCTTTGTCATAAGTAGGATAGTTCCAGACTGTGTCTAAAAGTGTCTCACATGCCACTGGATGCCTGTGTTGAGTAAGGACTACCCAAATAGCATAGTCAGAGGCATCTGTCTTGACCTCAAACGGTTGTTGCAATTCTGGTAATGCGAGCACTAGTGCTGAGTAGGTGCTATCTTTCAACTCTATGAATTCCTTTTGTCGAGATTTAGACCAAAAGAATTTTGCTTCCACTCCTTCCTTGGTGGCTTGACTCAAGGGCCAAGTGATATGAGAAAATCCCAACACGAACTTGCGGTAGAAGTTGGCAAGACCTAAAAAGCTGCAGAGCTCTATCAGATTGGCTAGAGATGGAAAATCCCGAATGACTTGGATCTTGGCTAGATCCAAATGCACCCCTTGTTCATCAATAATGTATCCCAAATACTGAACCTGGGTCATGCCAAAAGTGCATTTCTCTAAATTGGGACATAACTTGTGTTGCTGCAATGTTTGGAGAACCTATTGGATGTGTTGGAGGTGCTCTTCCCAAATTTGGCTGAAGATCAAGATGTCGTCAAAGTATACCACTACAAATGAGTTGGCGAATGGCCGCGAGATGTCATCCATTATTCTCATGAAGCTTGCAAGAGCATTCGTCAATCTAAAAGGAATAACCAACCATTCAAAAAGGCCCTCCTTGGATTTGAAGGCAGTATTCCACACATCGAAGGGTTAGATTGGTACCTCGTGATATATTGACTTCAAATCAATCTTGCTGAAATATTTTTCCCGCTTTAGTTGGTCCACGAGGTCATCAATCCATGGGACAAGGTACCTATTATGGACAGTGATCTTGTTCAACACCCAATAGTCAATACAAATTCTCCAACTCCCATCCTTCTTCTATACAACACGATTGGGCTCCCATAGGGCAATGAACTCATATGGATGTGACCTTTCTGCAACAACTCCTGAATATGCCTCTTGATTTCATCGTTCTCTAGAACAGAGCATCGATAGATTGGTCCATTGGGCAGTGTCGTACCTAGGGTCAGATCGATGGATTGCTTGACCTGATAGTGCAGAGGAACCCCTGTAGGGGAGGTGAAGATGTCCTCGTACTCCTCCACGACCTTGTCCATCTGTAGTTTTCATGCGAAGGGGCCTTGTTTGGAAGTCATGGCCACCTTCTTCTTCTTTCCTTGATGTGTATCATCAGGCAAACAAATTTCCCAGTTTTTTAAATGAGCTTACTACATTGTTTTGCAGTAACCAAAGAGATGGTGGTGGGCGGTGCTACCTCCGGTATCCTGTACAACTTATTTCCCAAAGTAACAATAACAATACGGGGCCTTGATTCATACATAGTATGTCACTTCCACAAGTATGGTTGTCCTAATAATACATCACAAACATCAAGGGGAGCAATGTCACACAATACCTCATCTGTGAAGGGCTTGATGTTGTATGGAAGACGACATTGCTGGCTCATATGAAGATCCCGTCCTTGTGAAGCAACCTGATGGTGTATGGTTGTGGATGTGTTGTGATTGGTAAGCCCAACTGCTTCATTACCTCTACCGAAATGATGTTCTTTTGGCTCCAACTTTCGACAATAAAATGAAGCGGGGATCCCTTTACCCACATCTGGGAGTGGAAGAGACACTCCTCCTCCTCTAGATCTTCGAGTTCCTCCTTCTAGACCTTCATGGTGGCAACAATGGCATTGGGCTCTGCATCGATAATCTGATTCCCTTTGCCATTTCCCTTGTCGGGTTCTGACTCAGAGTCAGAATATGCATCTATTTCTAAAACCTTCAGCTCGGCCACTAGTGACTACTTGGCCTGACACTCACTTGTGTTGTGAATGGATCTCTTATGGAACTCACACCACTTTCTTGTGTCCTTTTTTGGCTTCATGACACTCTTCTTTTCTTGCATCTTTGATGGGTTGTCTTGGGCTGCCCCACCTTGGTTTTGTCCTTTGTTTTGTAGTTTGGGGGTGCCTTTCCCTTACTTTGGATTTGCATATCCAAAGTCTCATGTCCTCTATTTAAACTTTTGCTCGATCTTGACGGCATATCGGTATATTGTGTCGATCGAGGAGATGTTTAGGAAATCTATTTTTTCTTGGATGTACTTGCGCAGACAACTATGGTATTTGAGTACCAAATGCTGCTCTGAATCCTTGATACCCAAGTTTGTGTGAAGGGTATGGAAAATATTGGTGAACTCTGACACGTCTTGGTCCCTTCCCTGCCGTAGTGTGGTCCACTTTATGTATTGATCCTCATAGATTCCGACAAGGTAGTATTGCTCCTTGATGGTAGTCTAGAATGAATTCCAAGTGGGTGTGGCTGAAAACAGTGAGGTTGTACTTTCATCCTTTTGCTCGTAGTAGGTTTCCCACCAGTCCTTGGCATGGGGGGTAGCTTTGAGAAGAGCGGAAGTAATCTTTTCCTGGCTAAAAAAATCATGAATAGAAAAATACCCTTCTAGAAGATTTAACCATTTATCTATGACATATGAATCTATCTGACCCTCAAATATGGGAATGTCAAAGTTAACTTGTACCTTAAAGGGTGTGGCGCTTCCAGAGTAGCTGCTAGAAGTAGATGTGTTGCCCCTGGGTATCCGTTGAAGGATCTAGGCAAAGTTGTCCATCATCACATTCCTTTGTCGCTTGAGGGCCTCTTCAAGCAAGATTTTGATAGGACATCCTAACTCCTTGTCTTTATTTTCATCCGCCATGGGAGGCTGTCAGGATTTACGAGGCTGGTCTTACAAAGGTTCGACCAATTCAAGCCCTAACTCCTTATATCCCAACCTCGTTGGAGACATGCAAATAAAGACAGAGAAAGAGCAGACTGCTCTGATACCACTGATCTAGATTTAAATAGGAACACAAAAAATTATAGATATAACCATACATATAGAGATGCAACAGAAATAATACTTCATTTCATTACTGTAAAATACTGAAATATGCTTACAAACAGAAATGGAAATAAACTAGCTAGGGCGATGGTAGCTTATCTCTGAGAAGAGATGTGGTGGCTACATGTCTCTAAACTCTATTACAATGAATTTTGAAGGCCTATTTATTGTTGAGAAACAATGGAAAACCCTAAACATCCAAAAACCTAGCCCTAGAAGATGAAACAACAAACTGTGGGCCCTGTTTGGGTAAATTTGTACATCAACTTCCTAGGGTCGTAACTTTGGCATACGATATCTGTTTGATGCACACATTATCTCGTTAGAAAGATCTATACAATAACTACAAATTTGGGAAGAGAAACATCAGTCCATGGACCCATGGCGCTCCCAGGATTCCAAAAAAATGTCATTTAGGGCCTCAAAACGGCTTCGAAGTTAAGGACCTGAAAAAACTGTTAAAAATAGTAAATTGTGCTAAAATTAAGCAAACTAAAAAGTTGAAAGAAACAATGGTGGGGGTCCAAGTGGACTTGGCAGGTGACTGCCAATATCCACCTGGATCATCACATGCAACCTATGACCTTTCACCACCCTTTTCTCCTAATTTCCTTTATTTTCATAAATAAAGTGCCAAAATACCTTTTTTTCTTTCCAAAGCCTTAGGCATTTCCTTTGCCAATTTTCCTTAGCCATAATAAACTGAAATTAACAATAACTAGGATGTTTTGCCCAACATTCAACTTGGAATAAGTGTGCATTTCCTGTGGTCTAATTTTACCTTTATTAACTTTTATTTCATGAACTTTTAACCTGGGGCTATTACAATTTCCTACCATAGAATAAACCTAGACGTAGTACGAGCTCATAATATCGATTGATATCCACATGATACTAACCTCATATATCTATCAGGGCTACTCTTCCCACTTGATTCCTCTTAAATGATGAACCTTTTCATGTCATTCACCTACATAAGAAATCATTCCTCCACAAGAATGATCCTAACGACCTTGTCAAACAATGGCATACATACATACGTAGGTATATATAAAAATTATCATAAAACAATCATGATCCTATCAGACAATGAAATATATACATACATGTATACATATATATAAACATTATGATAAAACAGTCATGATCCTGTCAGACAATGACATACATAGATACATGTGTAAATATATAAAAATCAACATAAGCATGGTCACAACATAATTACCAGATATCATATGGTCAAGGTTAAGAGAAATTCCTTTTTCCATGCACAACATGCACAACAATGAGAACAATAGTTCCCAACTTATCCAAGGCATCTGATGCCTCACATCCATTCACTTTTCCTTTCCTATTACCTTTTTCATGACTATCATGCCACCGTCCATTTAACCTAATGGACCCAACCAACTCAACCTATTGTCAGACTCCTGCCATCATCTACCCTTATACATGCATTGAGATTCATTTGAGTCTTTCATTACTAGTCAATTTTCATTCATCTCTCCCCAAGCTCCATTAACTTTGCTCTTCCACAAACCAGTTCCCCAAACCCTCAAAACATAAAAGGCAAGAACATGAAACAAATAAGAAGAAAACCATGAAAACCAATATCAATATGACATCACAAATAAAGTGGCAAGGCCTTGTGCTAGACATAAGAAAGACTACAATCAAGTGTAAAAAAATCACAAAGCACCAAAAGAATAGAACTCTCAACAGACACCATGACTCAATCCCGATGGGTTCCCAATTCCTCCAAGGGAAAGCTCAACACGTGCCTTCTTTAATATTTCATGGTAGTCTCTTTTGTCATGAAACTCCCTGCATCATACTACCATAACAACACAAATGTTTGTGCATAAGTAAATATAACAATATATCAATTATCTAACCTTGTCGTGCAAAGAACGTTGCCTTGTAATTGGACACATCCACGCCATTGCTCAAGGGACTCCAATTCCTTGATGAATCCAACTATAAATATGAAACCAACTATTATACCTGTCAAATACATGTTCATGACTGTAACACATATCCACATAATGTCAGACAAAATCAAGGTTAGGAACCCTTCCTGTATGTAAAGCACTCGTTCGTTTAGAATTGAGGTTTCCAAACATAGCCAAAGGAATTCTCACCCAATTCCTCTATTTTACCACTTTCCTTACTGCAATTGAATCTTATTTTGTGCTATCACATCACCTAGCTATTATTTATATAAACAAATCAATTATTGCCTTTTCATGCTAATACCAAGCATGTTGCCCTGTAACTACTCACACATGTCAATCACACATTCCAAAGATCAAAACATTGTATCTATTAATTGAAATAAACCTTTAGCAAAACTAATAACCATATCATGATCAAAAATAAGATCACAATGATAAGTCATAACAGTGTGAAAAGTAGCACCCAGTTACATGAAAGTACATATTAGTTGTCTCAACACATATTGTGTTAGTACAACCATCTTAAAACAAGATTGTTCCTTCATGCAATCTTATAGGCACATAGTTATATCATGAAATTGATCAAACATCTACAGAACATATAGACGACATAATAGACAACCAACTCTCAAACACAAAATATATGAAATAATCAAACACCCAAACACCAAATATATAACATAATCAACACTCAAACACCAAATAGATGACATAATCAAACTCATACCTTAATGTATCTCAGGGGAGGCTACATTGTCTACACAATCAATCTAAATTAGCATAAAATCACTTCACAACACATCAACTCAAACATAAATAAGGTCATGATATCCATAACAATAACTAGCTAAGATGTTCACATCATAATCTCATAAACAATTGACATTCATGCATAACAATCACATATGCACAGTCAGTCTAGATTAGTATGACATAATATCACAATATATTAACTCATACATGAATGTCATAACCATAATAATCTGCATAGGTGAATCCAAATAAGCACAAAACATAATAAAATTAAGACCTCAACTGAAATGACCATAATCATCAGGCATATGACCACAATGCATACAACAAAATATTACTACCATTCATGGATATCTGACACATGTGCATATGGCTACACTGATCAACTAGCATTTTTCATACATGCAACCATAATAAAAATAGAATGACAAGCATATAAGTAACCCTAATGCTTATAACATCCATTAGCTACATACTTGCATGGAAAATATACAAACTTATATGATGATATGATCTTACCCCAAAGTCTAGTGCTACAACCTCGCTTTGACGATCTCTAGCTCTTGCTTTATCTCAGCCAACACATTAGCATTGTAACATACCAATAGCATCATGATGACTAAAACTGCATATAATGACCTCACAATGTGTGCATGACCTACTATACATGCATAACCATAACCATGAAAATTCATAACAACATATAGGCACTGAGGTGCATAACAATCGAAATGCATTCATGAGTAATGCATTCCAAAAAAAACATCGTCAACTCCTACATGGTGACACAACGACAAGAATGACCACCACCATGCATACACAATAAGCACATAGACCACACGCATAAAGAACACATATGGAATTGACATGTATGCATGACAAACACATTCTTCCCATCGAGTCTAAGGGGTGAACCATGCTCTGATACCACTTTGTAACACCCTCCTCCGACATTTACCAAAGCTATGCAGTCCATTGGGGTAAACATGTGATGAGAGGCTACTATCATGTGATTAAACTCCCCATGTAAAGTTAAGGAAGTGGAACCGGTGGAATTAAACCAAACTAACCTTCCATACATGTTACAAAACCTTGAGGAGCCAACCAACCCTTCCAAGTGCTTAACCCCTGAGGCAACCTGAGATTTCAATGATATGGACCCTCATCTGCTCCCATGACAACCCATGCTGTTGGGCATGGAATCCCCCCACAGCAAGTTTTTGGGGCTTAAAGCCCAAGTTTTGGTCAGAGATGTTGTAAAACTCTATGAATTGCGGGCGCGGAGTGCGAAGAGTACAATTGAGTCATAGGGTTGTCTGCCCTAAACATGGTGTTATAAATAGAGCGAGGCTCTAAGTTGTAAAGGGAGGGATCATGAGAGAATAGCGAAGGAATGGTTCAAGCTTAGAATAGAATTCTAAGTGTCTTGGGTTGTAGTAGTAGGAAGAGGCTATGCACCTAAGTGTGGAGAGGCCTAGTATAGTCCACAGCTGAGTGCGTAGACCCCTATAGCTGAGTGCACAGGGAGGTGTTGAGTTTGTAAGCAAGATTAAAGATTAATAAAAGAGAAGTTGATTTCTATTCCTGTGAATTTGTTGTGCATTATCTTCTTTATGTTTGTACATGGTTATGTATTGCATGCACTGATATAATTGATATGTATGCTGTAATAACCATAAATCTTACACACACAAGTTAAAGTAATTGGTTAAATAGCAAGGATTGTGGGTATTATATGGGTCGTGCCCAAAGTAGGGTTGCGCGGAAGCCGCACCACAGGTTGCGAAGGGATCACAAGTGTGCGTAGCGATTGGTCAAACTGTGGACCTCCAGAAGCCCATCAGACACCCCTAGGGTGTGGAAACCTGGTTCTAGCACCCTCCCATACTACTTCAGGTGAGACCTCAGTCTGCACCCCACGGGCTATTGCCAAAAGGGCCAGTAGTACTGGGATTTGCTTGGATAAATTGCCTTTGAACCTGGGTTAGGCCCCACCAAGCCAACAAATGGTTCCATTGCTAAGACTGAGATCTGTATAAAGGATGTCTGACATTGTGCCGCTGGAACCCTACAAAGAAAGAAATTGAAGAATGGTTGGGCATGAAGATTCACAAGTTCACGGTGCAGGAAAACAGAAATCCGTGAGTATCTAAGGAGGAGTGGTTGGATCGCTACTTGTACACTGAAATCCATGAAATTTTCTTTGCAAATTTTCCATCTGAGCTGTATGAGTGGATCACAAAGTTAGCAGATAGCCAGGGAAGGTGTGGACTTGACAAACCAATAGTGTGTACTTTGGAACTAGTGTGCAGACTAGAAGCCTCAGAAGATAAGATAACACAACCTGTGGACCACTGGCTCAACCAGAAAATAGGAGGATTTATCACTGAGTTCACGGTAGACACGACCGTCAGCTACAGCGAGGTGGAGAGATATTTTCTGAAGGAACCGCGAGGTAAGTATATTAAATCTTTGAACACTTGGATTAAGATGCTATCGTGTGAAAAGAAGGTTATGCGAGTAAATTAATGTTTGGGACTATGCAAAGTGGAAAGATCTACAGAAGCAGAAGTAGTGAAGAATTAGCAAACAGTTCCCTAATTTCACCCTCGCAGGAGAGTGAGGATGAGCTTGCGAAGGTTTCTCGGAGAAGCGCGATCAGTTGATAAGACAACAAATTTCACGTCTACCACCCCCACCCATGCCGCCACCTGCTTCAACCCCCTCACCTCCATCTCCACCCACTCCACCTCCGCCACCTCCATAGTTCAGCATGGTGAGCATGATCAAACTACCAATATTCAGAGGAGTAGGGAATGAAGATCCAGACCAATTCTGGTTCGTAGTAAGAGCAGTATGGGAAGCTCAGAGCGTCATGGATGATAATATCAAAAAGACTATGATGGTGAGCATGCTATATGATTGTGCATTAACATGGTATATCAAGCATTCCAATGACCATCCGAACGTAGGAATTGCAGAAATCCAAAATGTGTTAAACAAGGAATTTAGCAGGCCAAAATTAGAGACAGAGTCAATCATCGGGTTTAAAGAGATCGTGATGCTTTCACGCGAGATCCCCTGGGATCTAGACCAAATGTTGAAGAGTACGATACACGAATCCAATATTACGTTAATGAATGCACAACATCGCGCCTGGTTTGTGGCCTCACTTACGCCACACTTAAGGACAGAACTGTCACAACAAAAACTTTCCACCCAGGCCGAAGCGTTGGAGATGGCAATGAGGTTACATGAAACCCCTATACAAGACCCTAGATTGGGATTCCAACAGATCCACATGTAGCTATAGAATCTATGTTTGGAAATGCAGAGTTTGAAATAGGGTAAGGCACCTTGGCCATAGGCACGCGAAGAAGTATTGTGCATAAAATGAAAAGGCTAGGGCCACGACAAAGATCACTGTCCAGTGTTCGCAAAATACTTGGTAGGAGGAGGTTCAATTCCATTAAGACCCGAGGCACAGGTGGGGCCAAGTGTGGTGTCTGCGTTATGGTGCGTGATCTGCCAGATAGGAGGAAAGCATGCCATGGATAATTGTCATTTGTTGCAGAAGTATATGCAGACATCCCAACAATTGTTTTGTAATTTTTGCAAGTTGGTAGGCCATGACAAATGCACCTGCCAGAGCTATGAACTAATGATGTGTTGAAAATGCAACAAGATGATGGAGCTTAGTGAAAAGAAGTCGCCTTCACTAAGTGGGCCCGCAGGCCATTTTTGGCGCAAAGTCTATTTTTAGACATATGGATCATGGTCTATGAGTTGCAGGATGCTATTTATCGATGATTGGTCATGTTGGTAAAAATAGATGGACCTCTATTTTTAGACATATGGGTGGATTCTATTTTTAGACTGTTAGTCAAAAATAGAACAATCGAATATTATTAGCTCTTAATAATATTTGGACTGTAAACATTATCGTATCCTCTTGCAGCACTTCAGTTCGAGTTGCAGATGTGGCACATGCAACTGCGAGAAGGAAATATGGTTTTCCTATGGGTTAGTTGAGCTATTGGATGATGGACTTCAGTTAGAACTCAAGTGATTGAGTTTGGTGGAGTTGATTGAGGAGTTGATGGAGTTGTGTTCAATTTGACTTAGTTGAACTAGTTGTATTTAGTCTAATTGACAAATACACTAGTGATGAGTGGTGTGAATTAATTTTTAATTAATTCACTAATTATTAACTCATAAATCAACTAAATAATACATCAGTTAACTCAATGCATGGACAGTTCAGTGGAGACAAGTGTTAGAGGTGGGTGAAAGGGTGAGATCACTATCAGTTGTGACTATAGCTGTGCATGAGATTTGCACAATCATTAATTGAGATTTCCAATGAGGATTGCACAGTACAAGCTAAGGGAATTCTAACTTGGATTGGATTGATTCTCAACAAGTATTGCGTAGTGGAGGCAGGCAAACAACGGAGGAGATTTGAACTTGTGACTTGATTCAGGTCTGAGCTAGTTTGTGTGTAGTAGGTGGAGATAGTACTGAGTACTTGTGAGGAGTATTGTAATATGTATTGTTACATGTTCTCTATCATCATAATATACAGATAGTTGAGGGGTTTTCAGCTGTATGCTTTCCCCAGTACATACTGTGTTGATATGTGCGATTGATGTTTCAATGTGCGCATGCAAATGTTTCTTTAATTCCGCAAATTGATTTCAACGTAGAGGAGGTTACGTATTATGCATGCATTCCAAAAATAGTGTATAATCAAGATAATCTTTGTGAGTAAGTGTCATATTATTCAAAATTTCTACATGGTATCATAGCTAGGTGATTTGTAGAAAAAGTTCTACATGGTATTAGAGCGAAGTTGATCATCAGATCTATTATTCAGAAAGTGATTACATTTTTATTTCTTCAGGTAGAGTCTGTAATTGGGCCAGGTAGCTTCTGGATTCATTCTTCTTTTGGAAGGTGAGATATCCAGTGAATTACCATACAGTCAATCTCTGTACGAGAAACAATTTGTTCTCACGAATTTTAGATCAGAAGCGGTTGAGTTTTGAGCTGGTGGAATTCAAATTTGCAGAAGTGTTTTCTTGGTGTCGAAGTTGAAATGTCTTTCAATGGATTGTGATTGGAGTATGCCCTTGAAGGAAGCTCAAATTATATTGCATGGAAAGACAGGATGGAGGCGGTGTTAGATGACAATGGGTTCAAGGCGTTCATAGATGCTGAAGTCCCAAATCCTACTGATGCTGCTCAAGTTGAGGCTTGGAAAAAGAAGACAGAAAAGTGTCGAAGGATTCTATTGGAGGGCATGAAGGATCACATTGTATCCAACCTGCATGGAAAGGCTTCTCCATACTTGATGTGGAAAGCATTGAAAGATTTATTCCAAAGCAAGAGTGACCAGAGGAAGTTGGCGCTCAAGGATAAACTCAGAAACATTAAGTGTGAGAAAGGAGACAGTATGCCCAAGTATCTCACAAAGTTCACCCAATGCCGGGATGAGTTGGGAAGTGTTGGGGTGACTGTCAATGATGAGGACTTGGTGAGCTTGGCTCTCCTTGGTCTTCCGAAGAGTTGGCATTCCTATTAGGTCTCTGTCAAGGGTCGGGAGAAATTGCCAAGATGGGAGAGAATTTGGTCTGATCTTGTGCAAGAGGAGATCAGGAGGAATACCAAGGATGGATCTTCATCAAAGAGATCTGATGAAGAAAATTGCGCTTTGGTTGCCAAAGAAAAGAAGTGGAAGAGCAAGAAAGCTTCTCATTCCGGTGCGAAAGGCAAGAAGCAGGACATGTCCAAGGTGAAGTGATTTCACTGTCACCATCACGGACATTATGCCACAAATTATCCGTAGAAGAAGAAAAATAAGCAAGCTGCTGGATCTGTAGTGGGAGAGGCCTTAGCCTCACAGTTTGAGCTAGATTTTTCACTGATCGCATGCTTGGTATCAAGTGTGATGGGATCGGTATGGTTCTTGGAAAGTGGTGCGTCTTTTCACATGATAGGAGATCGAGATTTGTTTTCTGATCTGGATGAGAAAGATCTTGGAGTGCACATCGAGATGGGCTATGATGGTAGATACAGTGCGACTGGTATCGGTACCATTTCCTTTGAGAGGGAGTCTGGTAAACCCTTTGTATTGAAGGAAGTGATGCATGTTCTAGGATTGAAGAAAAATATTACCTCTGTGGCGATGTTAGAAGACAAGGGATATGATCTTGTCTTCAGCGTGGGAAAGGCTTCCCTGCGCAGTAAGACAACTGGAGAAACCCGGAAGATAGGGGTTCACGTCAAGAACATTTATCAATTGCATGTAGATGGCTATGCAACAATGGCATGCAAGGCAGAAGGAGTGGTGAGCCAGGATGATGGCGAGCTGTGGCACCGGAGATTGGGCCACCTTCACCATGGAGGCTTGAAGATACTGTACCAGATTTCTACTAGGCTTCTTAAAGGCACTCTTGCGCAGTTAGATCAATGCAAGGGGCGTACTTTGGGAAAATTTGTGAAAGCTACCTTTCATGAGAAGGATAGTCGCGCCAAGATGATCCTTGAGAGAATTCACGCAGACGTGTGTGGACCCTTCTCAGTAGCTTCGATAGCAAAGCACAAGTACTATGTGATCTTTGTTGATGATTTCTCTTGAAAGTGTTGGATCTTCTTCATGCAAAAGAAGAGCGAGACATACTCATAGTTCTGTGAGTTCAAAGCACTAGTCGAGAAGGAATCGGGGAACAAGGTGAAGGCTCTTAGGAGTGACAATGGTGGTGAATTCATCTCTGGCGAGTTCAAGTACTTTTGCAGCGCAGAAGGGATTCGAAGAGAGCTCATAGCTCCCCATAACCCACAACAGAACGGGGTTGCTGAGCGGAAGAACAGAACAATCGTGGGTGTTGCACGAGCAATGTTGCATGATCAGGGCCTACCCCTTCACTTGTGGGCGGAGGCATGCAATACTGCAGTATATGTGCAGAATCGTTGTCCTCACAAGATACTTGGCATGAGTACACCCGAGGAGGCTTATTCTGGTAAGAGGCTTGATATTTCCCATTTGAGGATTTTTGGTTCTCTTGTTTACATGCATGTGACGAAGGATGCTAGGAAGAAGCTGGAGCTGACCGTAGAGGTTGGGATATTTGTGGGGTACACTGATATGCCCTACAACTATCGTGTGTATTTGCCAGACAGTCGCAAGACTGTTGTGCAACGGGATATCAAATTTCAGGAGGAGAAAGCCATGAAGTGTTCGCTTGAGAGGGAGCCACACTTGCATGCAGATGAGGAGCTATTAGTTCCTAAGGATGAGCTTCGGGATGTGGATCAGCCACAAGATGAAGTTCATGGAGTGGAAGAAACCACTCATGCAGCGCCAACCATCAGAGGGTGAAAGTGCACTACAAAAGCTGAGCGACTGGCTCAAGATGCAGAGAAGGTTGTAGGACCACCTACATCACAGCGCAGACAGAGACAGTCACCTGATCGGTACACTAGATACATGGCTCTTGTGAGAAAATGTGTCGTGACTGAGCCATCTTCTTTCGAGGAAGCTGTGGAGGATCCCACATGGGTAGATGCCATGGTGGAAGAGTATGATTTGATTGTCAGAAAGAATTCATGGGAGATTGTCCCAAGATCGAAGGGGAAATCAATGGTGGGTTCGAGATGGATCTACAAAGTGAAGTAGGAAGCTAACGAGAGTGTGGAGAAGTGCAAGGCAAGATTTTTTGCCTGAGGCTTCTCACAGATAGAGGGGATCGATTATGAGGAGACCTTTGTACCTGTCGCAAGGTATTCTTTGATACGGATGATTCTTGCTCTCTCAGCGCAGATGGGGTGGCACATCCATCATATGGATGTGAAGACTGCATTCCTCAATGGAGTCATTGAGGATGAGGTGTACATAGAGCAGCCGAAATGTTTCAAGATCTTCAGCAACGAGTCGCATGTGTGCAGGCTTAAGAGAGGGTTGTATGCGTTGAAACAAGAACCTTGTGCTTGGTACACACGGATAGACAGTTATTTCACCGGACTTGGATTCTCCAAGAGTGAGGCGGATCCTAACCTATACCAGATTGTGGTGGAGGGTAAGTTGCTAATCATTGTACTTTATATAGATGATTTAATTTTGACGGGAGATGAGCTGTTGATACTTTCATGCAAGGAGGATCTTGCTAGAGAGTTTGAGATGAAGGACTTGGGCCTCCTTCATTATTTCCTGGGATTGGAAATTTGGCGGCACAGTGATGGACTATTTGTTTCCCAGGGTAAGTATGCCCTGGAGATACTGGAGAAGTTCAACATGCATGGCTGCAAGCTTGTTGATACTCCTCTTCCTGGAGGTTGGAGGAAGGAGGATGCTACTTCAGTGGAGGTAGTCGATGCCACTGTTTATCGACAGTTGGTGGGTCGCTTATGTATCTGGTCAATACAAGACCCAATATATGCTATGTTGTTAACCAGCTTTCACAAGCTATGGTTAAGCCAACCAAGCTCTTTTGGAAGGCAGGCAAGAATGTATTGTGTTATCTCAGAGGCACATCGGGATATGGATTGTGGTACAGACAGGAGGATGAGGTGAAGCTATGTGGCTTCACGGATGCAGATTGGGCAGGGAGCCCAACGAACAGAAAGAGCACATCTGGAGGGATCTTCAGTATTGGGTCGACAACAATTTCTTGGTACAACAGGAAGCAGAGATTCATGGCGCTCAGTTCAGCAAAGGCCGAGTATATTGCAACAAGTTTGGCTGCATGCGAGGCTATATGGATGAGGAAAATCCTGGTCGGGTTGTTCATGTCACACTTGGAGCCTACTGTGATTTATTGTAATAACCAGAGTTGCATTAAACTCTCGTCTAATCTAGTATTTCATGATAGATCCAAGCACATCGACATCAGGTACCATCATATCAGAGATTGTGTGCAGCGGAGAATCATGTTACTTGCATACATTCCCATGGAGGATCAGGATGCTGATATCTTGACGAAGGCGCTCACCAGGAGCAAATTCAAATACCATAGAGGCAGGATAGGGGTTGCAGATAATCCATATCTTGTTGAGAGGGAGTGTTGAAAATGCAACAAGATGATGGAGCTTAGTGAAAAGAAGTCGCCTTCACTAAGTGGGCCCGCAGGCTATTTTTGGCGCCAAGTCTATTTTTAGACATATGGATCATGGTCTATGAGTTTCAGGATTCTATTTATGGATGATTGGTCATGTTGGTAAAAATAGATGGACCTCTATTTTTAGACATATGGGTAGAGTCTATTTTTAGACTGCCAGTAAAAAATAGAACAGTCGAATACTATTAGCTCTTAATAATATTTGGACTATAAACATTATCTTATCCTCTTGCAGCACTTCAGTTCGAGCTACGGATGTGGCACATGCAACTACCATAAGGAAATACACTTTTCCTATGGGTTAGTTGAGCTATTGGATGATGGACTTCAGTTAGAACTCAAGTGATTGAGTTTGGTGGAGTTGATTGAGGAGTTGATGGAGTTGTGTTCAATTTGACTTAGTTGAACTAGTTGTATTTAGTCTAACTGACAAATACACTACTGATGAGTGGTGTGAATTAATTATTAATTAATTCACTAATTATTAACTCATAAATCAACTAAAGAATACATCAATTAACTCAGTGCATGGACAGTTCAGTGGAGACAAGTGTTAGAGGTGGGTGAAAGGGTGAGATCACTATCAGTTGTGACTATAGCTGTGCATGAGATTGGCACAATCATTGATTGAGATTGCTAATGAGGATTGCGCAGTACAAGCCAAGGGAATTTGAACTTGGATTGGATTGATTCTCAACAGGTATTGCGCAGTGGAGGCAGGCAAACAACGGAGGAGATTTGAACCTGTGACTTGATTCAGATCTGAGCTAGTTTGTGTGTAGTAGGTGAAGATATTAATGAGTACTTGTGAGGAGTATTGTACTATGTATTGTTACATGTTCTCTATCATCATAATATGCAGATAGTTGAGGGGTTTTCAGCTATATTCTTTCCCCAGTACATACTGTGTTGATATGTGTGATTGATGTTTCAATGTGCGCATGCGATTGTTTCTTTAATTCCGCAAATTGATGATCAACGTAGAGGAGGTTATGTATTATGCATGCATTCTGCAAATAATGTATAATTAGGATAATATTTGTGAATAAGTGTCATATTATTCAAAATTTCTACATGATGGATTGAACTCATGCCTACAGAGTGCAGGCCGAAATGCGAGCCCTTGACCCGAATGCAGTGATGGCGTGTGTTGGGTTTTAGGGGTGCAGTCGAGGTCGAGGTGGAATGGGACCAACGAGGGGTCGTGGACAGATAATCTATTACACTTGCGGAGGGCTAGGGAATTATTCCTATGATTGTACGAACATGACTAGGATATCATGTTGGTACTATATTCAGTTTGATCATGAGGCAGAATATTGCCCTTCGGTGATAGAAAAAATGTGTGAAAAGGGGGTACTCTAGCCCCCACCAACCCAAAATTTACAAATGATGAGGTTTGAACCACACAAAGAAGACCCAAATGTAAACATGATGCTCAAGAGCGGTATGACAATGAGAGATGATAAAGGGAAGCATCCAGAAGAAAGTGTGTGGGTTTGCAAGGCTCCTACAAAGGAACCCGAGTTTTATTTAGAACGCATGAAGGATACATTCATGGAAGCTAAGAAGAGCTTCATGGAGGCCTCCACTTCAGGTAGTAAGGATCAACTAGAACCAAGGATGGATCCTTCAATGATCACTAGCTTTCTGGAGACAGGCATGAAATTGCTACGTGACAACAAGGCAGTCAAAGGACTATAGGAACTTATCACTAGGTGCATGGGGTCAGGAGAACCCTGCGTGGTTTGAAAATTGGGAAAGCATGCATTGCGCACAGGAAGGGAGATGAGGTTGACTGTGAAAATAGGCGAGTATGAAATGGATCAGGTAATCCTAGATCTAGGTTCTTACGCGAATGTACTACCAAAGAAAACATGGGAATGCATGGGTAGACCCACATTACAGTGGTCCCCTAATCGGTTATGAATGGAAAACCAACAAAAGATTTTCCCATGGGAAGTCACTACGCATAGTAGTACCAATTGACCTAGCTGAGGGAACGCGATACACTGAATTGGTGCGAGTTTACAATAGTGATGACAATATCAACTGTATCTATAAGATAACTACACAAGGAGAGGATTGGGTGAATCTGACTGCAGATGGAAGGATTTTGTGCCAGCATGAAAGCTCCTGAACTTCGGATTTAGACGAAGAGATAGAGTGATGGCAGAATCGACTGCACGAAGTAACAACACTGAACTGCAACACGATGATAAGGTAATTGCATTGTATAAAACTAGAGGCAAGGGAGTTATCGACATATGATGGATTGTCAGTGGTGGATGAATTTCTGAGAAAATTCGAAAGTACAATACTGGAACAACAGTTGTTCTATGCGCTAAAGTGGGCAATGCACACAACACCCGCACGATGGTGGGGTACACATCATGGAACTTTTGAAGACTGGAGTGGATGCAAAAGGATGATGCACCTACATTTTGGCCAACTGCAACTTTGAACAAAAGCCAATCAAATGGGTGGAACGACTTGCACGCTCACCGTTCCTGATGGTTATAGACGTATGTTGTATAGTCTGCCTAAGTGCACAGCCTAGAGAATCGAAACAAACCACAGTAGCAGGAATGGCGATGCGCATTACCAATTTTCCATGACAAGGCATTCGATAGAGTGCACGGAGTACTAAACAAGGTTTACCATACGAGACGAACTGATTGGGACCTGTGCGTGCCAATGATTCAATGCGATTATTGGACTATTTGCACAAACCTAAGTGCGAAGATGACTCCAAAGGTGTGAAACAGAGCAGAACCTGAGATTTTTGAAGGGAATACCAAAAGGAATCCATGCATAATAGCTCCCGCATTTATGACAACGTGCGAAGACTAGGATGAAGGAATCACACAGCGATGCAAGGACGACCATATAACGATTCGGGAAGCCATTTAGTAAGGGAACATTAGACTTTGTGAACTCGAAGAAGATCGGATACGATTGAGGAAGAAAAGCATGTTGATGGATGTTGAGATCAAAAGACTAGAAAATAAGGTCACGCACGCATGAATCATTCATAAACCAAGGATGACAAGGTAAGATAGAGTCTCAGTGCTCTAGATAGTTGAGAGAGAGCACATGACTCTAAAAGAGTCTGTTTGGGAGCTGCATGGTGAGGAAGGTGCACGCAGAATCAACATGTTACAAGGTTTGGACCCACGCACGGGGGGCTATGCTGCCACGTGGGTCAACTGGGAAGTAATGGTTGAAGTCATTGTTCATGATGAGATGTCCAATTTAAGGCAAAAGGGAGCAGGCGGTGGCCAATTAAGACACGAATTAAGAGCTAGATTTGGGACGATCTGCCACCAAGGATGCATTAATGACTCAGAAATGGGGGGAACAGTTAAATTAAAATTCAGAAGATGCTATAAGACTCCTAGGACTGACCACGAGACAACACTTGGTTGTTTGGGATTTGAGTAGTTGCAGAATATCGAGCACCGAGAAATATTACAATCTTTCAGTATGCGACAGAACATATCTCATGCAAACACGATGGCTGCTACTAAGCCAAGTGTGAAATTTGCCGAAGATACTGCTGAGGGGCCTGCAGATGTTGCGGTTTCGCTAGAAGTTCCTAAGTCACCACGGATGAAGAAATGTAAATAGACTATGGGACCAGTCCGCATGTCCCCAAGAAACCCGCAGTTCGGCAAGATATCAATGGAAGAAAATGGCGAGGCCGTCACCATTGAATCAGATGAAGAGGAGGAGGAATTACAAGCTCTAATCGATTAAATAGAGGAGCAAGACGATGTGGAGGAGGGTGTCCCACCAATGCCTTCCGTAGCGAAGTTACCCACGTACATCCCTCCGTGGAAAGGGAAAGTTAGGGTGCCGAAAGATCTGGAGGCCACGAAGAGTGCACTCCAGACCCCACTCCTCCCTGAAATAATTACTTTTAAGGTCCGCCCCTAGGTCGGGTGCCTACCTTGAAATTCGAAGATTGGGACCTCGTGGATAGCGAGAAATTCCCACACATAACAACAAAGATCTTGATGAAGCAAAATTCGGAGTGGCTAGAAATTACGTTGGAGCCATGAAAATGGTTGTGCGGTGTGGAGAAGGCCAAGTTACTTCATCTATGATGGATACCCCACTTTCACCGTGCACCCATCACCATTTTTGTCATTAGGTAGCTACTGTGCCTGGTGCATGATGGGCATCTATCGCTCGAGGAGCCTATTCCCATCATGGCAGAGCTTATTCACCGATTTCTCGACTTCCCAGTAAGGGAAAGGACCCTGCAATGACGGCGGGCAAGAGCAACGATTTGACTCTCGCAGAAGCCATGAAAACTAAATGCACGCTAGAAAAGAAGAAGCAAGGCTATTTAATTGCGAGTATCAAGGACAAAGGCATGCGCGTAGTCACCCAGCTCCTAGCCAGCAAATTAATGCAGAAGTGCCGCGCCGATGAAGTACCAATGCCTGTGGTTGCATTGGCTGAACAATGCATGGAGGGCATCCAGTTCAACTAGGCCGTATTCCTCTGTGAGGAATTTTTGAAAAATTGTAAGGAGGCCCAAGAGAAGGGTAAGACCCTCCACTACGCATTATTTCTCTTATCCATTTTATTGGTAGTGGGTGAACTACTTGAAGGTAGCCAGTTCTGGAATATTGACCTGGACCTACCGATACTTCTTCACTCTGGGCCACTAAGGACACAAAGCGGATTCGCGCAGCCAAGGTTTTTTGGGTGCTGATGGAGGAAATCATCCGAATGTGGATAATTAGAAGACCACGGTTGTCTCCCACAGTGTATGCCACTCTATAGAGCTTTGCAGAGTTTGAAATAGACATGCATAACATTTATGTCCGAGTGCAGAAGGATCTAGCAAAGGAATGGACGAAGCTCCCATTCATTGCGACTGATGACACCATCTTCATAGTGTTGGAAACATGGCCTCCAGAGTGGTGCACCATGGACCTGGCAGGAATGGAAAGGGTCACAGCTCAACAAAGGAAGAAGGACACCAAGTTGCGCATCACTCAGCTGGCCAACAAGAGGTTCCAGCCACATAGCAGAAGTTGGTCGATGAAGCAACAACAGTGCAGACAGTAGAAACAACAACAACGCCAATAGGAGGGACTGAGGCGGGCCGTGAGATGTCCGCAGGGTAAGGGGCTAAGGACATAGACCTAGCCAAAGGACGCGCATAAATCACCTTGTGACAGTTGAAACGGACATGCGTTCCTGAGAGACTGGTCCCCAGAAAGACGGCTAAGGCATCAAAGACGTCCATCAACCCGATCATGCTTATAGAAGGTGATCTTTTTGACATCGGCGAAATGGTTCATGATGTCACTAAGGACGTGCTCCAAGAGGTGCTAACATAGCAGAACACTGTGTTTGGGGTGCTCAGTTCACAGATATAGGAACTACAGGTGCAAACCCCACAAACAAGAATGATGACCCCATATGTCGCAGCAGGTACATCAGAGGTAGAATAGATGCTGCATGCCCGAATGACCAACACTTTTGTGTTCCTTGAGGGCACGTTAGTAGCAGCGAACAAAGTTGACTAACCTGGGGTGGGTAGGATTGAGGTACTGGGCTTAAACTTGGTTTCCCTTGTGTGAGAAACCCTGTACCAGTTATAGGGTGGGATCACATCTGAGCTCCACTCTAGAGAAGGTCGCGCGATACAAGTATTGAGTGAACAAAAGATCAATATGGAACAGCTCAGGCAACAGTGTGATGAACTAGTTGCACAGACACAAGGACTAAAGTAGGTGGTAGTAAATGCTTATAGAAACGTCTTGGAATTGGTCATCTCGGTAGATCTACTAGTAGTGGAGCGGATCCACTGATTGGCGACTAGATTTCGTGAGGCAAATGAGGAAGGAATGAGGGTACAACTAGACCTCAACCTTCATATTTCCGAACTGCGATTAAAGGCACAGTCCTCTATGCCCCCAAAAGTTAGGGAACAGTGCGCTGGCAATATTCAAAAGGGGCTGGAGGAAATAGGATAGGTAGTACAGAACTAAATCACTATGTTGGAAGAATCCTTCACGGTCCTCACTTCATTACTGGAGGACCCCAACATATAGCGCCTCGAAAAGGAGGCATGGTAGCTTCAAGTGTAGTATGACAGTGTGCGCAAAACAACGCAGATAGTTGTCCTGACCCAGCGGCTTGCGAAGCTACAATAGGAAAAGGCGTTGAACGAACAGGTGGATGTCGTGTGATAGAAAGAGGCAATCCTTAAAGCACACGTCAAGCCTTGGATTGATGAAGCCTTCCTCATCACTACAGACATCGAAGGAAAGCTTGCACAGATGAAGGCAATGTATGAATTAAGATAGGGATTTTCCCTTGACAATGAGCATTCGACCGAGAGATTGGAGAAGATCCAATAGATTCTAAATCAGTGCATCGCGGATCTCTAGGAAGCGCAAGAATGGTTGGAGGGGCTTTGTGTCAAGATCGCTACACTAGCAGAGTGACCCAGGACAAGTCACGATGATTATGTTGGGGGCCTGTTGGGCATGGAATCCCTCCACAACAGGTTTTTGGGGCTTAAAGCCCAAGTTTTGGTCAGAGATGTTGTAAAACTCTGTGAATTACAGGTGCAAAGCACGAAGAGTAAAATTGAGTCATAGGGTTGTCCGCCCTAAACATAGTGTTGTAAATTAGCATAAAGTCGGTGTACCCATGGTCCGTAGACCATGGTATTGTATAAATAAAGCGAGGCTCTAAGTTGTAAACGGAGGGATCAAGAGAGAATAGGGAAGGAATGGTTCGAGCTTAGAATAGAATTCTAAGTCTCTTGGGTTGTAGTAGTACAAAGAGGCTCTACAGCTGAGTGCACAGAGGCCTAGTAGATTCCGCAGCTCAGTGCGTGGACCCCTGGAGTTGAGTGCGCATGGAAGTGTCAGGTTTGTAAGCAAGATTAAAGATTAATAATAAAGAAGTTGATTTATATTCCCATGTATTTCCCGTGCATTATCTTCTTTATGTTTGTATTCAGTTATGTATTGCGCGCATTGATATAATTGATATATATGCCGTAATAACCATAAATACTATGCACAAAAGTTAAAGTAATCAGTTAAATAGCAAGGATTGTGGGTATTATATGGGTTGCGCCCTGAGTAGGGTTGTGCAGAAGCCGCACTACAGGTTGTGAAGGGATCACAAGTGCGCTAATCCGAATTGGATCCATAAACGATTGACAAAGCACCTTGACTCTATTGGGACGAAACAAATCCTTAATGAAATCCAAAACAGCATCAGAAACCCCTTGAACCAGTGGCCATGGCAGCCAACGCGAAACGACGAGGACCTTGGTCAAAGCACGCTGACCGAGGCCCATGGAGACTGCTCGGGAGGCCAAAATAGCCCCTGGGAGCCCCGGATTAGGAAAAGGAGGTGATTTTGATGTGAGATTAGTGCTCACTAATCACGCATCGCTAAGCGAATAGGGCTGAAATGGGGAACCTTAAGCACTCGGTCACATTGGGAGCTAGAGGACCATAGGAAGAAAAAGGTAAAAAGTGCCAATGTACGAGGGTGGGACTCACGGCCTAGAAACCGGTGGTTTGATCGGGACGCCCTTGAAAGGTAAGTGGTTTTGGAGAAAGCAGAGCGATCACAATCAGCGATCGATGCGTGGTAGCGGAGGTGAGAGAAAAACCACCGTGATCGCGCGTTAATGGTCGAGCAAGTTAACTGCGCTTGACGTGCGTATGACGTTGGATCTGGAGGAGCCTAGATCGGACAACTGAGATTGCGCCCGATGGAAAGAAGCGGAATCGACAGGGAAATAAGTTGCGATTTAAAAGGGATTTGGAATCCGTTGACCACCATGGTGGAGGAAGAGCGTATTCGCGACATAACCGGAGGAACGAGCTGACGAAGCATGCTGGCACCAGTTAGATGCAGACACGTGGCCCTCCCTGAGCATTCATGCTGACGTCGAACAGGGAACTCCAAGCACAGCTGTAGGAGGCGAATCGACACAGGCGGGAGAGGAATCGAACAGGAATAGGATCGACTAGTTAAAGCCATGAATAGAGACAGTCAAAAAATAGAGGAGAATTTGGGAGAAGAATCTAAGCGATGAGAGAGACAGTGGAAAATGAACCCTGAGAGGAGGACTGAACACAGAGAGCAGTAAAGCCAAGCAGAGGAGATAGAGGGCTGAGCTGACCACAGGCAACATCGAGCACCAGAGAGCTTGAAGATTCAGGCCTTCCCATAGAGGAATTTGTTTGGATTAAGCATCATAGTTGGCTCTTTCCACTATAGACCAAGGGTCACAGAGCTGGTAGGAAGAAAAAGAGTCTGTGAACTCTGAGTGGCTTGGGGAATCCAAGAACCACCGTGCCAAGCAAAATATGTTGTCAGGAGAACTCATATTGAGTCCCTACATTGTAAATTCTTTGTTGTAAGACACAATAAAACCAGGCCACCACTGAAGCTAGACCAGAGACGTAGCCCTGGAGAATACGGTGAACTCCTTATTAAAAGTTTTTTGTGTGTAGTATTTCTTAGTGTATTTCTCTGCTGTCTTTCCATTTAAAATGTCTATGTATTGGCAATCCGATCGATCCGTTGTTTCACTAACAAAGAACACAGACACCAGCGCATAAGTCTGTAATACCTTTTGTTTAATAAATCTTCAACTGAGGTCACTCATAGGGTGATTATCAGATCAAGTGGTATCAGAGCTTTATGCTATAAGGTTAGACAAGCTTATGTTGGTTTAGCTGTGAATGATTACTATATCAAAGCTCAAATTAGGAGGAGGAGAGTTGGTGGAAACTAATCCTGAAATTGGGAGAGTCTATTCTCAGAAGGCAATGTCAGAAGAAGGTTCTATAGGGCCAGACCCCCAGTTCATAGAAATTTTCCTAGCTATAAAGTATATGGTAGAAGAAATGTATAGGGACTTTAGAAAGCACAAGGATGAAGATTCATCAGGCTCTAAACAAGAAAAAGAAGAAGATGAATCTCATTCTCATGACAACCCAAAGGGAAAGGGAAAATAAGAAAGCTTTCCTACACCTCCTAGTAGGCCTGTGCAAAATAAGAAAGCATCCTTGATTAAATTGGATGTCAAATTTGATTTTCCTATATATGATGGAGAGCTAAATGATGAAAAGTTGGACAATTGGATTAGACAAATTGATGTGTATTGCAGAGTACAGAACATAGACTCAGACAAGAGTAAGATTCAGCTGGCAAGCCCATGCCTAGGAGGCATTGCCTTGGTTTGGTGGGAAGGTAGAACCCAAGCTGATATGAGGAAGCATGGTAAGACCATCTCTGTCTAGAGTGAATTTGTTTCTGCAATCAAAAAGCAGTTCTATCCATTGGCCTACATGCAATAAGCCATGATGAGTCGGCAAACTCTTCGGCAGTTGAAAGGGCAAAGTGTGCAAGGCTATACTCAAGAATTCAGAAAGAGAGCATTGATGTTGGGAATCTCATTAGACTCACCAGAAACTCTTTTGAAGTACATTGGTGGTCTACACAGCTACATGAGGCATACCATCCTCATGTTTGATCCCACTAGTATAGATGAGGTATCTGTACAAGCTACTCATCTAGAAGCTAGAGGAACGAATGGGAATCCAGAAGTTGGGGGACCATCCCAACCCACTATATGCAATAGCAAGGAGAAACAAAAGCAGAAGTGGAAAGCAAGGAAGGCTAGCACTGCACAAAAAAGAAACTCTTCATGCACTCACTGTAAAAAGGAGGGGCATGATGATGAGCATTGTTGGATTCTACATCCAGAGCTGAGACCTAAGAAGTCTGAGGGCAAGAAGAAGAAGTCTGCTGCAGCTATTCAGAAAGATTTGGGGTCAGACTCGGGAGATGAAACAATCATTGCAGCCACAGGTATAAAAGGTAAGAATTTTGAAGCATCTACTAGTAATTATGCTCAATCTATTATTGATGAAGAACATGAGAGAAAAAGACATGAGCTTTTC